>CAKNWW010331577.1:3931-14657 GCA_932074435.1 Andricus kollari
CATGTAAATAACAATTCATAGGCAAATATAGATCATTTTGTAAATCAAAAATTGTAAATATAGATCGTTTTGTAAATCATCAATTGTAAATATAGATCATTTTGTAAATCATCAATTGTAAATATAGATCATTTTGTAAATCATCAATTGTAAATATAGATCGTTTTGTAAATATATATCGTTTTGTAAATACAGTGAGGACAGGATCAATTAGCATGCAAAAATTTCCACAGTTCGAAAGTAATGTTCAAGAGTAGGGTCGTAGAGTTTTGGAGTTTAGATGTCTATTTTAAATCGTGTCCCTTTTCTCGGCTGGTTTGAATTTTGGAATAAGAAAGAGTGTGGGATTTTGGGTTGGGCGCCAGGTATTACGTGGGTAATGCCGAGGAGGGAAATTAGGAGATGGGAAATTGGGAAACCGAGAGAAAGGTCTTCAAATTAAGTTTGAAAGGGTTCATATTGAATAAATGATTTATTTGACTTACACGGCTTATTGCCAGATTTTTGGTGATGAATCGGTTAAGGTATAACGTTCCCAGGAACGAGGAAGAAATGAAGAAAATGATCAGTATTCCAAAACGGCTTAAGGACTAGAGCGGCGTCCAAAAACACGGTGACACAAACTTAGCAAGACCACTAAACGTCCGCGAGCACAGAGAGAGACTGACGGTCTGGGCGGCGAGTCCCGCAGTCGGCCACACGTTCGGGACCCGCCGTGGGTTCCCGGACGGGCTCGGCTCAGGCCCTCGTCGCCCATACCGCCAAGTAACCCCCGTGTCACAACGGTTACCAAATCGTCGAAGTGCTGCTATGAATCCTTCAGCCATATAATCAGAAACGACCTCGACGTGAATAGCTCTAGTAGCTAGGAAAATGAAAATGCATATATATGCTTCATTAATTTTCACGTTGCGAATCTTAGACAATTTATATTTAAATGGTCCGGTCTATTCAATCCCTGTATGAGTGAAAGGAACAGAGGGGGTTACGTGAGCTGGCGGTAACGAACTCATAATTTGAGATTCTGTGTGATCGTGTTGTCGAGTGCATTCAACGCAGGTTTTGATGCATCAATCTATTAAAGACCGCGCACGTACCATCCAAAGTGTTTGTCGTAATACACGAGCAGTCAGTTGTGCGCCACTATGAAGGGTGCGTAAATGAGTATGCCATAAAATTGAGGTACTGAGCACATGATCCATTAAAATGATGAGATGTTTTTCAGCGTACGATAAGCGCGAGTGCTCAAGACGATCTCCTATTCGAATCAAGTCATGAGCATCCGCGAATGGATTTAATTGCTTGATAACGCTTGATTTCGAACAGAGTCTGTCCTTTCTCAATATACTTTGCCTGATACGTCATTTTGAATGACTATACCACAAAATACGGGAGCCAAAAATAAAATTCAAATTATGCTTAACCATCAACTGTAGTTTCTGTCGTAAAGCCGGAGATAATTTAGCACTAGATTTATCGAAGGCTCGCTTAATTTGATGTTTTATAAATTTCAAACAGAAACCTGTTACCCTCAATAGTTTTGGCCAACTGGAAAACTTCTAAGACAAAGTCCGTTTTATATCAGAGTCCGATTTATCTGATGTATTAGATTTTACGATGACCGTGTGAACATGCTTCACTTCACGTAATTCTGGATGAGCCTTGTCTTTTTCAGACAACTTAAAATCACCAGGCTTCTAAATGTAAAGCAGTGTGAACATACTGCACCGCTTGTGTAAGCAACAATGCGGCACATAATTCCAAGCGAAGAATGCTGAGTTGTATTAAAGGAGCAACTTAAGATTTTGTATAGGTGAAGGACGTAATAAATCTTTTGTCTGATGCAATGCGTAAATAAACAGATGCAGCATAAGCTTGCGTAGATGCATCAGCAAAACTGTGTATTTCCAGGTCTTTTTAATTTGATATACTACCTACCCAACACGGAATAGACACAATTTCCATCTCCTTTAGCTCTATGCAATAAAATTGCCAGTCCTCATGCAAATAATCTGGCAGCAAATCATCCCAATGTGATTTTAACGACCATAATCCCTGCATGAAGATTTTGGCTCTGACACTTATAGGAGTTAGATGACCAACTGGATCAAACATTCGAGCGATGGTAGACAAAACAATGCCTTTAGTGTAAATATTTTAAACCTTTATATCTGTGCGGATTTGTAATTGATCCAGCATAGGATCCCATGAGAATCCTAATACACGAATTATACATTTCTATGAATTATCATAAGGATTTAATTCCTTTTGATTGCTAGCTTGGTCTGCACATAATGATGAAAGATTACTTGACCACTTATCTAACTAAAATCCGCCACGAGTCAAAATTTTGATTAACTGTTGTTTTGAAGTTTGAGCGGACTGAAAATTGTCTGCTCCGAAGAGAACATCATCAACGTAGAAATTCTCTAATAGAATTTTTTAACCTAAAGGATACAGGGAGGCTTCATCATGAGCGAGTTGTTTTCTTACATTCAATGCAAGATATGGAGCAGCTGCAGTTCCATATGTTACAGTTAATAACCGGAATGACTGCGGTGAATTGTCGGGATTATCGCGGCGGATAATCCTTTGATAATCAACATCACGTCGATCTATCAGAATTTGGCGATACATCTTAGATATATCGACACATAGTGCGACTTCATACATGCGTAATCGCGTAATAATGGTAGGAAGATCCGATTGAGTGAGAATTTAAACTTTTGCCGTTAGTTGTCAAACATGAGGCGTTGAAGACTACGCGCAAACGCGTTGTAGTTTATATATCTTTGATAACATGGTGGTGGGGTATATACACCTGAGGTGAGACGCTCCATATGACCAAGAGATTCATTCTCAGTCATGCAATTTGAGTATAATGATTTATTCTCAGTTTGATTTGTTAATTTACACTCGATATTAAACAATTGTTTCCACGCGATCGGAAACGATATTCCAATATTAATTGTAGGACCTAATTTAAATGTTAAGCGAACGATGTAACGTCCTGTGTTATCACGAGAGTGAGTTTCTGAAAAATTTTCTTCACACAGTTTTTCATCTTCCGTAAGATGTGTTACTTGTGAAATTTCCTCTACTTCCCAAAATTTATTAAGGGAGGAAGAAATTTCACTGATCTGACAGTAGTGAAGAACTTTAACATTCCTCTAAATATGAGCAGTAGTACCCTCCGATGCTCTAAGAATAATCTAGCCAAAAGTTTTGGCCTCAGCGATTGGGGCGTCAATAGGACCTTTCATTAAAGCTTGTTGCATGATCGCAGAATGAACATCAGCAGCGAACATAATGTCAATCCAATCCTTGGACAAAGGTTCAGGATCCGCATAAGTTAGACCTTGCAAGTGAGGCCAAGAATCGATATTTATATCTCTTCTATTAGGAGGCGTATAGAGTCACATCTTAACAAACAAACGTTGCGAATGTCAGTTTAATACTTTAATTGCTTAAAGATTCTATATTGAGTGTTACAATCGCAGTAGCAGTAGTCAAATGCGCCCCAGTTAAACCTTCTACAGTCGCATGAATACGACGTCGTGGTAATCTTAATTTTTGGACCATTGATTATGTAATTAATGACTGATCGGAACAAGGATCAATCATTGATAAGACACGTGTTTTGTCTCTGGTATATTTTCAGACTTCTAATTTAATTTACGACTATCGATATTTACTTGAAAATGTATAGGGCCTGTTTCCAGATCGTGTACAATTAAACATAAATTATTCGTTTTTAATATTTCATAACGCTGATCTACGGTTTCAGTTGGAAATTATGGACTCTTCGCCACTACATGTTGAGATTGACATAAAATACATGCATTACTTAAATCAGCTGAGCTCGTCTCAACTATAATATTAGCATTTGATTTTTCAGTAGTTGTGTGATGTGACTTTATATTATTATTTTTACGTTGATTGCTATTATCCTGCTTTTGAGGAGTTATAGCTTCTAATGCGTGAATCCGATTTTTCAAAAAGGCTTCGAATTCATTAAGTTCTTGATACTCGTTAACATCACTCAAGGATAATTCCCAGACTTTCGTGGTTTGCTTATCAAATCAATTTACAATGTGATGTATAAACAACCAATCGCGTTGTAGTTTAGCTTCATCTAAATTATCAAGTGAATCGATCGCTATTTTATATTTATTATAAATACGTTTTAATTCGCAACTCGATTCCTGACTAGCAGCAGAAACAGAAAACAAATCATTTAACTTATTAACGTGCTAAAAGCTTAACTTGTCCATGATATGAATGAGAAGTTCAACTCCCGATATATGTTATTATTTTCCAGAGAACAAAACTCGTATTAAAGTACAGAGCTAAAGTAGAAGTTGATAACCAAAAAAAGCCCGACATTATTAATTAAATGTTTGTCTTCATACATCTATTAAGTATTCTTCTGCTCCTCTTTCGACATCGGTAGCAACGGCGTTGATCTGATGTTGATACTTGCAGGCGAGTTCCCAACGATCCTTACGTGTATCAATTCTGCTTTGAATCTTAGCAACTGTCTCATTATCCTTTCCAATATTATTAAAGTTGGAAATAGTACGGTCAAAAAGTCCAAATGTGTCGCGTTGAGCGTTTAATAAAGTTTTAAATGACATTGATTTGTCGGTCTGCATTGTGAGCAAAAATACTCACTTTTCACTAAATTCAAAAGTCACTTTATGATTCCAATATTACAGCGAACGCCGAGTCACTGAATATCGATTTACCGTTATAACAGCTGAAGTATAACAGAAGCGATTCACTAATGTATGCGTTTGATAAGAATACATACACAAGTCACTGTGACATTGGCTAGAGCTAGAACAGTGAATGGGCCTAAACGAGGAAGACTCATACACGGTTAAACCCATGGAAGTCAATTGGAGAGAACAAGACACGCACTATCGAGCCTAGAGAATTAATAAGAACGAGTGAGAGGCGCAAGCACTTTTCTTCCGAGATCTGAGATCTCAATAATAAATCCCTTCAAGAGATTATAGGAAAAAATACTCCTTTAAGGAATATCATCAATTACAGTACAACTGTTCATTCTTAACAAGTTGTATCATCAGTATCAAGCAGAACAATCTTTAAGATTGCGAATCCACGAGGTTAAAATGGCTACCGACCATCAGAAGTCCCTTTATTTTAAGTTCACAAAATAATGTTGAAAGCTTTGTATTCAGCTCGAAGCACCAGTGTTTAAAAGCATGAAACTTATCACACTCAACCAAAGGGTTAAATAGTCCAATTATTGTATGGATTAGGAGGTTCTGATAGCCGAAAAGGTTCTTGACACAAAGAAGTACAGGAAATTTCATAATACAAGTGCATTTATTATAATAATATGCAAATCACTTCATGCACTCTATCGAATGACGTCACTTTCAATTTAAATGGCCAAATGTTTCAAAAATTAATTTTCAAAATCGATTTTAAAGACAACAGGGGCCAACCGGAACAGCCATGCGAATTTTATATGCGCTTACCCCTAGACAGGGCCGGTGGGGCATTTGACTACCCCAAATGGAAATCAAATTCCGCTCCTGAACTTATAGATGATTTTTTTGGGCCGAGACCTTATCCATAATTTAGTTTCACTTTCTGGAAGTGGGACCTAGTCGGTCCAGTGCCTTTATTGTGCCTCGTTGTGAAGTGACAAATATAAGTGAAGCGCGTGGGGTCACAGGAGCCTCAGAGGCCCTTATACGTATAAATTTTGTGGAGGTAAGTCAATTTGACTTTTTTGTTTTAAAACAATGTATTGCATGTATAATTGAATAACCATACAGGATTGAGTTCCAAAAAATGTTTGCATGCTGTACTTTGCTGGACTACAAAAATCATCAAAAACAAGCTTAGATACTGACACATTTGACCATATGTGTCATGAATACACAACGGCAAGAAAAACTCTGCGATGGCCCATGAGAGTTTCGATGGGGATGCTCGACCAAGGTGGAATAAACTCCATGATTTTGTGCAATTTTAATTCTGCAAACCAACAAATGAATCGCAGAGACTTTTTAAAATCGCTAATTATGAGCTTAGTGGAGCCGCAACTTCGCACAAGACTAGAGGTCCCTCACTTGCGTCGAGAGTTACGACTGTCAATGGAAAATATTCTGGATATCGAATCTGCACAACCTCAAGGAGAAGCATCTGAGCTAAAGTGTGGAAGGTGCGCTTTCTGTCCAAGATCTCTGGACAAAAAAGTGAATGTGTTCTGGTAAAGATGCCACCGACCTGTATGCGATGAACACCGAACAACTCTCTGTGAAAATTGCGTTCCTGATGATTTATTGAGGTCATTTTTGTGATGAAACTGTTTTTTATTATTAATATTTCATTAATTAATAAAAAACATTAACATTTATTATTTAAAAAAATTGTTTTATTGACTTTTCCTTCAATTTGATGAAATTTTAGTTCGTCAACATTCTTAAAATTCAAACTCGAAAATAATTATACTTTTTCATAAGAATAAAACAGTGAGTATTGCAGCTTGATGGTACAAAAAGTTATCTTCAAAACCCCGTTTGAAATTTTCAAATCGAATCATTAGGAAAAAACAGAGCTATTTTTCCAAAAAACGTCATTTTTCCGTTTTTTTTTGCCATTTTTTATTGTTGAAACAATTTTTTTACTAATTTAAATTTAAATAAATAAACTTTAATGCATATCATTGTCTTCTTTATTGAAAAACAAAGAGATTCGTATATATTAAAGTCATTTTACTGTTGATCGATAGGATTTAGTACAGACTGACGCATTGGGGTCACATGCGCCCCAAAGGCTCCTTTAAGGTAAGAAAAACTGACGGGCCCTATCTAGGGTTACACTATCCAGTGGCTCAACTGGTGCCACGTTTACTGTCGTCATTTTCAATCAACTGGAAGAATCGTTCTACGAAACAGGGGATGACGTGAATCTTATAATCAAGTCAAGTTAGTAATTAATATTTCGAGTCTTACAGTTTGACGTGATTTTAAATGTAGCAAATTAGGCTCTTGATCCACATCCTTGATAGGTCGTACGATTGTCTGAGGCCAATTATTTGGTGATTCTGTCAACCAGTTAGGCCCATGATACCAGAGAGATGAATTCTTCAGGTCATTTGAGTCAAAACCTCTAGTTGCGCAGTCATCAGGATTGAACTTTGTAGGTACGTGTCGCCAAATCTGATCCTTAAGAGTGGAATGTATTTTCCCCACTCGGTTTGCCACAAAAGTTGGCCATCGAGATGGATGGCCTTGAAGCCAATTAATCTGAGCATCGCACCAGCAATATTTTGGGACATCTCTGAATCCAAGATTGGATGAGATAGCATCGAGAAGTTTTGCTAGAAGCTCGGCGCCGCAAAGTTCCAGTTTAGGTATAGTTACCGTTTTAATTGGGACTACGTTCGTCTTCGCTAAGATCAGATTAGATTGGAGTGTGCCATTTTTGCTTCTAGAGACAAGATAAACCGCAGCTGAGTGGGCTCGCTGTGAAGCATCAGAGAATCCATGTAATTCCCACGGAGCGGCACAGTCAGAGGTTCCAAGCCAACGTGGGATCCTGATTTCTTGTATGGGGCTGAGTTGTTGGCGAAAGGCATCCCACTCAGACAAAAGGTCTTCAGTCAGCTCTGCGTCCTAATCCAGTCCAGAAATCCACAAATTCTGTAAAAATACTTTGGCTCTGATGAGAAAAGGAGCCAGCCAGCCAAGGGGATCGAACAGGTGAGCCACCCCGGAAGCCACCATCCTTTTTGTGTAAATCATTGGCTCTATAGATTACGAGACACTAAAGTGGAAGCAGTCAGATGATTTACTCAATTTCAATCCCAAAGTAGAAACAGAATCTTGAATTTCAAAAGTCTTGTCTTGGCGCGAGCGAGATCTACAAGACTCTGGAAGCAACTCAGGTGAGCTTTTGGTCTCAGCGGATTGAATTAAGTCCCCGCCGGCAAAGATGTCGTCGACGTATGTCTTCTTCTTCAATATTTCCGAACCCAATGGAAATCGTTATTGTTCATCGCTTGCCAGTAGATTCAAGGTACGGATATCCAAGAATGGTGCAGCCCTAGTACCGTTTGTGACAGTAGTGAGGCAAAAATCTTGTAGGCCTTGGTTTGTTTCTGGTCTCCAAACTATTCTCTGCAGGTTACAGTCAATGTCGTCTACATCTATTTGACGAAACATTTTAACGATATCGGCTGTGAACACGTACTTGAAGAGTCTCCAACGTGTCACAATTAACCAAATATCCGTTTGAAGTTTATGTCCTGAATGCATCAAGTCATTCAATGATGTGCCTGAATTGGAGCAGGAAGATCCATTGAATACTACTCTGATCTTTGCAGACGGATCGTTCTTTTTAAAGATCACATGATGTGGCAAATACTAATAGTTCTCAACCTGAAGATCTTCGTTGTTTACCGGGCTCATGTGATTTAATTTAAGGTATTCTATCATGAATTTGTTGTAGGCTTCTTTGACTTGGGGATCTCTTGAGAATCGTTTCTCGTTTCGAAGGAAGACCGAAACTGCTGTGCGGCGAGACTCTCCCAAGTCATTTGCAGACCCTGATAAGGGCAGTCGTACTACATATCGACCTGAGGAGCTCCTATAGTGATTATCTTTGAATAAGAGTTCAAAATCTTGTTCTTCCTTCGTTAAGAAGGTTATTTTTGGAATTTCCTCTAATTCCCAGAAAATTCGCAATTGATTGCTGAGAGTTTTGTTTTCTACAGCATGAAGAACACTGACGGAATCGATAGTATCATCTTCTTGACGATCCACAGGACGACCAAACACCACCCAACCAAAAAATGTGTTCAGTGCAGTGGGACTATTTAAAGGACCTTGTTTTAGGCCCTCGCGAAGTACATGACCGAAGAGATCAACACCTATTAAACAGTCGACACGCACTTGACGATGATAGTCAGGATCAGCGAGCTCAAGGTCTCTCTAGTGCGGACAATCCTTGAACTTAAATCTCTTTTCCGGAAGCAAGTGGATAAGAGATTTAATAACTAAAGCTTGCATTGGAAGTTCGAACTGTGAGTCTCGAGGCGATCTGAGCAACAGATCAGCCTGGTAACTAGAAGATCCCAATGGTGAATCTCCCATTCCAGTTTAAGAGATATCACAGTTTTGTTTTGGAATTTCCAATTGTTGAACTATACGTTCAGTGATAAATGAGCGTTCGGACCCAGATTCCAGAAATCTCCTAACCAGAATTGAGTTTCCATTCAAGGAACAGAGTTTTATATAAGCTGTTGCAAAAATGCTCTTTGTATTGTTACGCTCAGGTTTTAAAATCAGATGATTCACCAAAGCAGAAGAGTTACTGGTCATCATGTACAAAAGTATGATGCTTCTCTGAACAAAAAAAGCATCGTTTATTTGAAGGGCACGAATTCGAAGCATGGTTTCCACGTAAACAATTGAAACAAAGTCCTAAGCGTTGGACATTCTCTATACGTTGGAAAGTACCGAGCCCCTTAAATCGTCGACAGTAGAATATGAAGTGAGAGCTATCACAAATGGAGCAAGAATTCGAAGGTTTGTTTTGTTTTTCAGAAGTGGCTAAATTAAGCGATAGATTCTGTTTCTTAGATTTTTGGAAAGAAGGGTCGGTCTAATTTTTTGCAGATAACGAAGTGGATGTAGAGACGGCCTACTCATATTTGAAAACGCATGAATGGATTCATTCGTGGCATCCAGAAGACGTAAGATTTCGTCTACTGATTTTTTTGAAGCTGAAGGACAAGACAGCAACTTACGCATATGAGCCGCAAGAAGAACTCGTTTGTTGTCATAACGCTTAACTAGTGTTGTCCAAGCTTCGTTATAATTAGCGCTGCTAATTGACATATTTTTTAAGCGATCTGCAGCCTTACCCTGAAGTGCATTTTTTAAATAATAAAGATTCTGCACATCTGAAATACTAGTGTCGTGAACCATTGATTTGAACATATCTCGAAAGGTTTCCCATTCAAGTTGATCACCCCTGAATTTTGGAAGAGGGAGAGAGGTTAAATGCTTAAAGGAAATTTCTGAACAATGTGCTACAGGACTTGAGTTTTTATTACCGGGTATTTTCTCCGGGATTGCGCCGAGGTTTTTTAATATTATGGTGAATTGAGTTTTTGTGGCAATGTAGTCAGCTTCTACCTCGTCAAATTTATTATCTACAACATAAGAATCCTCAGAGTTTCTTGGATCTGACACTATGATAAAATGCTGCTCGTAAAAGTCCGACCAGTGTTTTTCCAGCGTAGCCAGTCTAGTTTCCATATATGTTACAGATTGCATTAACTTCTCTCCTTGCTTCTTAGTGGTGTCGTAGAAGCGTGTAATAAGCCCAGCAATAGATTGTTGTTTATCAACAGGTGACGTCATGGTGTCTATCGATTTTACTTTTGTCACGAGCGAAGGAATTCACAGCACACTCAGTATGCACTTTATACAGAACCCCGCACGGCGAATACATATTCGCCTGGTCAAAACAAAACAGGTGGTCACTACACGCAGTAAGGAAATCGCTTAACTATATGATTATTCCAGCTCACAGTCAGATACTTGTTTTTCACTTTTAGAAATTAAGAAGTTATCTATGTCGACTCACAAATACTCTACTATTCTCCATGAGTGAGATAGCATAGATTGTTTTTAAGTGAATAAGCAACTGTAAGCTAGTGAAAAGAAAGACCGAA
>CAKNWW010331580.1:0-12363 GCA_932074435.1 Andricus kollari
TTACACAAATATAATACCTCCTCCGATGAGAATGTAAAAAACTGAATTTCTAACCAAATAGTGAATTTATCAACAAAATAGTGAAATTTTCATTAAAGATTAAAAAAAATAATTCCTTAATAAAGCGGAAAATAGTTAATCGACGGTCTCTAATATTTTAAGTTAATTTTCCGTCCACTACACATCCTATCAAAAAGTGATTCATAAAAAATTTGTAGATGTTTTTATATGCACAATTTTTGTTTCTTTATCATTTTTCATATCTTGCATAAAAGGATTTTTCATAGGATTTTTCATTATTTTTTTGTGCTATTAAAATTTGAATTTGTTATTTTTCATAAAATTCAAAAAGTTCTTATGACAATATTGTAAAGTGTTCAAAAAGCAATGATCTTCGCCCCTTTACCTTTTTCATATCGTACGCTTTTTGGCTTGAAATGTTCATGTTATTTTGTTTTTTTGGAATTTTGTAAATGCTATAACTCGGGTAATTTTTCTTCTATCAATAAAAGTGATAAGAATATTTTATTCGCCTTTTTGAGTGCTATTAATATCCATCCGAAGAATTTTTAAATATTAAAAAAAAGTGTTCTCAACAATTGTCAAAAAGTGCTCACATTTTGAATTTTTATCCAAAATGACTGGCTAACGAACCTGACCTTCATTTTAGGACACTTAAAGAGTATTCCAAAGCCCAATCCAATCTGTCAATTCTTTCGAAAGTTATCTTGCTAATAGACTAAAAATCTACATACAGACCCACATACATATCCACATACATACTCTCTAAATCTGAATTGGTAGAAATTTTACTAATTCAATTAGTAGCATTGTGTCTGACTGTTAAATTAGTAATTTTATCGGTTTCTACTAAATGAAATGGTAAGATTTATGTTACTAAATGAATTAGTAAGGGTATTCTACTAATCTGCTTAGTAGCGCCGACTTACTAATTGAATGAGTAGCAATGAATTGCTATGGAAACATAATTTTATCTGACAACCCGATCAATGGGCCCGTTAAACGTCAGTTTTCAAAAGATCAATAGAAAATGTAAACACAGCAAAACGCAAAAACATCCGAGGAAGAAAATGAGGAATCAGATGTCGAACTGATATAGGAAGGTTTAACAAATTTAAGTATAAGAAGATAAAATGGAAATTTCTGTTAATTATTATTTAAATACATAGGTTAAGCTATTTTAATAAAATGTTCTTCATGTTAAAATAAATTTTTTGATTTACTTGAAACTAACGTTTAAAATAGTAACCAGGAATATACATTTACCAATTCATTTAGTAGTATAGCATTGCCAATTCCTTTAGTAGATATAGTTACTAATTCATTTAGTCAGTTATTCTTACTCATTGAAATAGTAGATTTTTACTAATTACTAGTAAACGAATCGGCACTATTTGAATTAGTAGAAAACTACTGCCAATTAGTAGTTTTCTACTAATTCAGATTTAGAGAGTACATACAGCCAGACAGACACATTCACCAACACCTGTTTTTTGGGTTAAGAAAGTCTCAAAACGTGGGCATTCGACAAAAAAAAGGGGGGGGGGGGGGGTCAAATTTTACACAAATCTAATACCTTCTCTGATGAGAACGTAAAAATCTAAAATTTCAATTTTAAGTCAAACGGCATAAGATACGTACAAAAATCTAAACTGATAAATTGTACCTCTTGAAAAGACCTACAATTTTTAATTTAACCATTTTTTGACTCAGCTCATTGTTTTTTAAATATCAAGCGAAAATGTTATTGGAATTGAAAATTGCAATTTTTAGATAAGCGAAGCGCACAGTTCTGTTCAAATGACTTCAACCTAAAAGTGATAACACCAAGAAAGTACAAAAATGAAAATACCCAGTTTTTCTCAAAAACAAAGCGAGATACATATGAAACAAGTTAAGAAACCAATGCTATTCCTTGAAAAATTTTTTTGAAGCACCATCGCCTTCATAATCTTTAATCTCACTTTGTTTTCTAGAAAAGCTTGATTTTCTAATTTCACTATATATATTTTTTTCTTTAATTCTTGTTCTCGATATAATTATTTTAAGTAGAAACGCTAGGAATGTATTCATACTCACATGTTTTTAAAGCTAAAAGCTTTTTATCCTAAGCTGATAACATTATGATAATATTTTTCTGTTCTAATTCTTTATCTGGTATAAAACAGAGTAAACGATTTTTTACCTCTTAGAACAAAAAATCAAGTTTTTCAAAAAAACGAAGTGTGATTAAAAATTATCGAGGGGTTTTTGTCATAGGAATGTTTCCAAGGAACAATTTTTCTCATTTAACTTTTTTCATATCTCGTTTCGTTTTCAAGAAAAACTGGGTATTTCGATTTTATAAAATTAAAAATGCATTTTTTCAAAAACAGCTCAAGCAAAGATTTTATCTTTTATCAAAAAATAGTTGTCAGACACCCCAGATATAAAAAAAATGAAAATTCTCAGTGCTCGTAACTTTGGATTGAAGTCATTTCAACGCAACCGTACGCGAGATACGGAAAAATCTCCAACAGAGGAATTGTAGCTTTGTAAAGCGTCCACAAAATTTTACAAAGTACATATAATATTAACAATTACACCTAATAACGTTTTTCATACAAGATAGTAAAATTTTCATACATTTTTTTATGGAATTTAGGTAGCTTGTAAGTTTACGATTTACGCTACGTATGCAGTAATTCTAAAAAATGTCTGTTAGAAATCGAGCGCCAAGCGCGAGTTTCATGATGAGAGAATCTGACACCTTAAAGCCTATAGAGCTTTGAAAAATTTAATCTTTATACATACACATGTTACGCATATGTAGAATATGAAGCATTAAAAGATTCATAGTAAATCTGGAGTGTAAAAGATATTTTTTGTTTGAAAAATTATTCGCGCGTGCACAGTGGCGTAACTAGAAAATGGGGCCCCCCCCCCCCCCGGCAAAAATTTGTTAAGAGGCCCCTTTGAAGAAAAAAGAAACAGTGCTTTATATATCAATTATTTATACATTAAGCATACATATATTAAGCATACATACATATATTGTAATACGTCTTGCTTTAATTTTGGCAAACTTATTGATCTGAAATACATAGTGAAATTATTATTGTTTCCACTCAGTCTAAGGGGTCTATGGTCCACCAGAGGCTCCTCGGAGGAGGGGGCCTCCCCACAATGCGGGGTTTCGCTACTACACAGTTACGCCACTGAGTGTGCATAACCAATTAAACAAATTGTAATTAAAAAAGAAGTATTAAACAAAATTTGTAACATCACTTGAGTAAATTTTGTAATTTTCATGTTCTATATAAGCGTCGTAACATTAATCCAGCAGATTTTGTATTTCATATATTATTTTATACACTGAAAAAAAATTTACTTGATTGAAGGAAATGCGTTTCCTTGTTTTTTTTTCTTTCGACCAAGGAATTGTTCACTTCAGTTAAGTTAATATTGTTCAGATGTAAAAGATTCACGCATCCATTAAAGGAAATGATTTCTTTGGTGACATTTCTTTAATATGAGTTATTTCTTCGCATCAAATGTGAAAAACATTGAGTCAAAGAAATGACTTCCTAGAAGGTAGGAACCTAGGTTTATTGAATATGTTTTAGGCGCCTAAAGAACTCCTTCTTTAGGCCAATGAAATCGATTCCTTGAAAGGGATAAATATGTCTCAAAATCAAATAATTCATACATCATTGGAGCAATTAATTAATTTTTTTGGAGTCAAAATAATATTCACTCAAGAGAAATGAATTTTCATTGAATTGAAGAAATATTTATTCTATACTAAGAACTCTCAAAATCATAACAATAAAAAAATTATCTAAATTTAAAAAATATTCTTTCACAATAAATGGATATTCGTTCAATTGAAAAAAAAAATGATTCAACACTATAAGTCGATATAATTGTTGCAACAAAATAATGACACATTTCTTTATGTGAAACAAATATTTTTTTGATTTTATCAAACATTTCTTTACATAAATCTCATTTTTCTTTCCAACACTGAAAAAAAGAATTTCTGGAACCAAGAATCCTATTTCTCAGCATCAGGAAAATATTCTTTAACAGTAGTAATTTTTATTTAAACCAGACACATATCTTTTGTTGATACAAAGAAATGAATTCTTTGGCCATATTTTCTTGATTGAAATAAATATTTCTTACATTCAAAAAAATGATTACCTTGATTCAAAAGGTCTAGATTCATTGAAATCTGATTAGTCGCTCAAATAAATATTTATGTGATTCAATGAGTTCGATTCTTGGAATTGATTCGAACGCATTTGAATCAATTGATTTTGCATACTTGAATCAAGTCTTTAGGTTTATTTAAATCAAAGAAATAATGGTTTAATTCAAAATAATATTAATTGCATTAAAAATATATTTATTTGTTACAAAGTGTTTAAGCATTTATACGAATGAAGCGAATCTATTTAGATGAACAAGATATTGTGTTTACATGAATATTTATTTCTTCAGTTGAAGGAAATATTTGATTTGCTTACTAAAATTAAATTATTCATAACAAATAAACAGTTATTCCAACGAAGTAATTTTTTTTTAATCAAATATTTAATAATTTGGCGTAATTTCTTTCAATGTAATACTTCTTTAGATTAAAGAAATATGTTCATAAATTCCATATCCATGTTTTCGATTTGAAGAAATATTTCTTTGGCATTTATGGTGAGGGTTAAATACGGCTTTCCACCTTAGAATTTCCATGTCGCGACAGCGTCGTGGTCATCGCTGAGGACTTTACACTCGACGGACCCAAGTTCGATTCCTGCTGGAGGTGGATTTTTCATCGAATTTTTCTGTTTCAGGTTCATCAAGATTTTAAATTATTTGAATTGCTTAAATTAAATAAGTATAATAATAACAATGGTAATTATAATTAAGGCTGAGAGAATCCATTTGCTCATTCAGGAAAATATATGTACTACAGTTAAAGTACGAACTACTTTATTGCACTCACACATGGTTTAGGCCAAAGAAATATTTTTTTGAATCAGTGGAATATTTTTTTGCTTCAAATATTTCAAAATTTGGTGTAGAGAAGTAGTTTTTTGAGCCTATACAATATTTGCTTGACTTTAAAATATATTTCTTTCCATCAATTCACATTTCCTTATTTCAAAGAAATATTCATTCTCATCCATGGCACATTCATTTGGAACAATGAGTCATTTACTTGCTTTAAAATGTATATTTTTGTCTTCAATTAATATTTCTTTGATTCAAAGAAATATTTCCCTCCAACCAAAAGGTCGTATTTTTTAATCAAACAATGTATATACATACAACAATAATACCGTTCTTACACTCTAATACTGTTTAACAGAATCTGCTAAATATTTCTTTGAAATAGTAGATCGTTAATTCGAACCAAAACTATATTTCTATTCCCATCAAATGTCATTTATTTGGTGCCAAGAAATATTTATTAAAGTTTACAGAAACGATTCTTTGTAACAAGAAATCAAATATTTCAATTCAAAAAACATTTATTTTAATTGATCGTCATTACTTTCAATTGAGAAAATATTTCTTAGAATTTAAGTTATATTTGATCATATCGAATGACTGATTTTTAAATCCAAATTTCTAATTTCATTCAGTTAAAGACATCGTACATTCGCTCAAATGATATTCCACAGACTGAAGAAATTATTTGTTTGCTTCAACAATTTCTTATTTTTCATACAATTAAACAATTTCTTTGGATTGAAGAAATACATGTTTGGACGTATTCAGTACCACCATTTCTTTGAATCAAAGAATTTTTTTGTCAGTGTATATGTTCGATTTTAATTCATATTTCACATTGGATAATTCGACAACACTTCCAGAATTTGCATGTAATATTATTTTCTTTTAAAAATTCATGATATTTGTATCTTCCTTCTTATAAACGAGAATATTCAAAACGACTCTAAAGCTCAACATTGCCTCGAAGTGAAATGACTATTTCAACAAGTATTAAGTACTGCCAACGAGAATTGAAATGAACATTCCATTATAGTTTCGAATCCTTTCATTCGGCTACAATACGAGTATACATACGAGTAATCCATTTTAAACCCACTCGAGCCAAAGACTTCATTCCAATACATATATTACTAAGCCACGTTCTAAAATTACCTTCAGTTCCTACACAAAGTTGGAGCATATACGGGTTTAGATTTTACGATAAATTTTGGTGTAAGTTCAGGATTCTTGGAAACTACCTGTCGAAGTCAAAGAAAATAAATTGCATACTTAAATTAGATTAAAAATGGTATGTATATAAATTCAAATTTTACTAGAAGCATATACCATATATTAATTTTTTTCTATTTTATAAAATTTATTTATTTGAAACCATATTTAAGAATTTGAAAATAAAAGCGGAAAAGTATTTGAAAAAAAAATAAAGCTTACGTCTATGGTGAGACTTATTTATTTATGCTCTCTATTTATTTATGCTTATTTAAAGTTTTATCATAAAAGTTATAAATTTTGTATATGAATAATAATTTTATATAATGCTTTATATTTTCCGAAATATTATTGATTTCTGCAATTATACAGTAATAAATTCAATTGAATTCCGTATCTCAATTGACCCTTTCAAGTAATTAAATTGGGTCAGCATAATATTGTCGAGTAAATTAGTCTTGCCTAGTTACAAAAATACCTGATAAATTGAGATATTTTAAAAATAGCTCCTTCATCATTTTATAAAAATATATTAAATTAATTTAATTCGATTAAGATTACATATACTAGATCTGAAAATATATTAATTTGTAAATATGAAATTATTCATGTATCTTCAATCACAAATCAGAATACGTTCACCAATTTTATAATGATTTCTTTTTTAATTAGAAATTTTTATGCAAAGTGTACAAAACATATGAATATTATAGAAATAAAATTGAGTAATTTTTAATTGCAAACTACTTGAAAGGAAAGATTCATCAACTGAACCGCACAAAATTGATAATTGCAAATTGCAAAGTTCGAAATAATACCTTGAAATTTTAAAATTGAACTGCTTTGAATGAGAAATAAATCAAAATTTCAAAGTCCGAATTGCTAAGGCTTTCTGAAAGCACGGTGCTAACGATATTGGACCAACATTTTAAATGTTTAAAAAATCAGAACTTTTTAATTGCAAATCTGTAATTTAAATATTTAACATTATTTTTTAGAAAAGCATCATTTTCAAATAAAAAACGTGTAAATTTTAGGGTTTGATAATTTTTGTAACAATTTTTGGGTTAAAAGTCATTTAAAGATAAAATCATTAAAATGTAATACTTGTTATAATTACAAATGTTTCATGTATAAAAATACTGGAATAATTTAGTGAGACGCTACATGGAAAAAATAATTGCGTTTAAATTTGTTTTTGTTCTTGTGAAAGCTCGTTTACGTGGATTACAGTACCATATTAAACGCTCAGCGTTATAAGCATATTAATGCTGATGCTTCCGAAGCCACTACTGTGTACTGCACTTAAACTTTATACTGACTATTAGATCTCTGACCATTACTGATTTCTTCGAAACCAAACAGTTTATGCAGAGACAGTAAAAAAGACTATCACAGCTTTCATACGTTGACGAACGGACTACTAAAAAAAACATTCAATTGAAACGCCACAATCGAAAGCAGCCTAAGAGTAAAAATTGACACTTTTAAGGGGAGATGAAGAACACTCAAAAATCATATTTCTAATTTAAAATTAAAATAAAACGTTACCCCTGCGATATCGAGAAGCTGATTTGAACCATAAAAAGATTTCGAAAAAGTGACTCAGTAACGAGGTACACTGACTCAAAGTTAACTTTTGGAGAAAACTAACTACATCCAAGAGAAAAATACCTATCTCTAACATCTGAAATTATTATTATTATTTGAGTTTTCAAACGATTTTTATGATCTTTTTTGTAATTGTTATGCTCTGCTGTAATAAAACCACACTTTTTAAAGTGTACTATTGAAGAATATCTACGAATGCATCCATATAAATATTACAATATTATTTTATTCCACTGAGTTTTTATTTCTACAAACCGCTTTACTAGGTTATGTTTCTTGGAATTGAAGATTTTTTGAGCTAATAAAAAGGGCTTCAAGCAACGGTTAATTGGAGACAGATACGTAACCGTGAGCAAGGGTGAGGCTGTTTTGATTTGACACCCTTAAATAATAGTATATTTTGTACCTAGGAGGTAAACAGTCATTGTATCAGAGTATTGCAAACACGCGAGAAAAAAAAGACGTTTGCTTCCTTGGTGCACACGATAATTTATGTAACAAAAATATAATTTACAAGTTTATCACGTGTGATATTTGAGGATAGGTTGACGCGGCCATATTCGCACATGCGTGATAGCAAGTGCGCATGTGCGGAGTACGCACGGAGAAAAATGATATTGAAGAGTTCGCTATCCAGTACACGAATTGTTTGATGATTACCAGATTACACACTAATAATTAAAAATTTGTATCTATCCTGCATAGAACCTTATCTTTTCATACTTTAAAGTTATTGTATACACTTCGTACGTTACCACCTACAATTAAGTGCCTCAACCTTTGTACAAATGAAAAACTAAAGTCTCTCCTAAAAAGTGCATTTTCTTAAAAAAGAATAGAAAACATAAATTGTTATACTTTCTAGCATCAATAATGGAAATCTATATATCGAGTCTCAGTTTTCGGAAGGATGCCGTCTTAATCAAAGTATAGTTTAGTGTTCTATTGGGAACTCGACTAAGTTTGGAGCAGTCCAGTTACCATTCCTGGATGCCCCGCACTCAATAAAGTTCGGGCAGCACCGACCAGAAGCTTGCTTCCAGAATACCAGATTACAAATAGAAGCTGATTGCTGCGTTGGAAACCCGGGTTTCATTCTCGGCAACTACGTTTTTTCATCTAAGTTCACTTTTTCTGTTTCAGCAAATAGATGTTCATAATTTTATGTTAAAAACGTATTGAATATATGTATGTAAAATATATAAATTAATATATGTTTATAAAATGAAAAGTGACTATATCGACCCGTCAACAGACGCCGCTCTGTGTCCTTGTAAATGCTTTTGGCCCATCATTCTTTACTGTGGCGAGTATAGGAACGATTCCTATTCTCGACTGGACTCTGTACAGTGCGCTAGACTCTAGAGGAGTCAGACCGAGGACAAGCTGTAATCTCTTTAGTTGCTCAAGGAAGTTAATACCGCAGTTAAGTAACGCCAGTTCAGTAATGCATACCTTGACTACCAGCACTAAAGGCCCAATTTTTCACTTCCATTTTTCTCCGTGCGATTAGGAGCCCATAATCCTGTCGTCCTGATCAAGAAACTGTACAACTGCATTTTTTAAAATAAAAAATGAGTTTTCTTGTATCATTTGATTCCTTATGAAAAGACGAATTCAACTATGCTAATCATTATTAAAAATTGGAATTAAATCTAGAGATAATTAGGTCTCGATTAGCACATCCACACACTGAAAAAAATTTCTAGGTGTATTACCTAGAATTCTTGCTATCCCAGCTAGAAGGTATCGCTGGATTTCGTCTTCCTAAATAGTTAGCTGTATTGAACAGATTTTCTTGCAGCAAAATATAGGTACAGTACCTAGAAAATTTAGCTGTCACGAGCAAACCAATTATAGGTGATACGACGTTTGAGCATGACTGCTAGAATGTTTAGAATGGTGATAGATTTATCTCCCAAATTTTCTGTCTGCAGGAGATAGACGGTTTGTATATCTTAGCTATCTAGTTTCCAGTCCTACCTAGACTTTATTGGAAATTCAGCTATATCTCCCCAGCAATATATTTCTAGCTACAACAGCTATACCATTATTTTCAGTGCAGAGATTTTTGAGAATACCTGATGAAGAAACCATACATCTGCACAAAAGTATACCATATCTACACGAATTTCAGGATTTGGGACTCTGCTGCACTGTGCTGAGTCCTCAGATCCTGATAAAACAACACATCTGCACAGATGTGTTTTTTATGAGGATCTTGGTCTTTCTGCAGAACGAGTTCCTGATACCGAATAGCACATGTACATGTTATGTTTCTCCATCCGGATTCGAGGGTAACTTTGAACAGCCGATCCTTCTTTAAATAGCATATATACATCTTTTTGTTTTTCAATCAAAATTAATTATAGCTGATTGATAATGTAGTTATTAATAATTACCTAAAATTATTATATAAATATAAATACATTATTATCTTTTTAGAGGCCAATGTAACATTCTTATGATATTAAAAAATATATATTTTTGGATATATTACCTTAGATTTTCATTTTCAAATTCCGAGAATATGTGATAAGGCTTTGAAATATTCACTCGAAGGATTTTGTCGTAAATGAAGATAAGAAAATAATTTATGAATACTGTTGAAAAAATACAAAAAGTAAATATTTTAATTGTTAGTTTGTAATGCTATTCATCCAATTAAGATTTTTTCGATAAAAAAATGAATGTGTAATCGTTCTTGGTATTTTAAAATTTCATACAATTGAAAAATATTATTCTGACTACGTTGTAAACAATTACAAGAAATATTTTAAACATTTTAGAATATGCCAAAAAATGTTGAGTTAAATTCAGTAGAATCTGTAAATTCACACATTAAAAATCTTCACTGATGAATATTATTTAGCTTCAGGATTCGTCGCTACGTTTGTGAATCATAAGGTGTGCGTGAAGGATATATGTGGAGGCTGAATTCCTGACTCAGCAGCACATATGTGCAGATGTGTTTTTCAGTAAGGATTGTCGGCGACTTTGTGCATTAATATCCAGAATCTCTACAGTTTCGCATACTAATAATTGAAATTAATTATTTTGGTTTTGTTTTAATGAATAGAGCATGTGCGTTTTACCCAAGAACGGTATTTTTCTTTTTAGAAACACTCATACGTTAAGAGCAGATGTAAACGCGGTTCATTGAATATCTCGTTTAGCTCCAAAATGCAGTTCGACAGTTTATTCATCACGACGGCAGAATACTATTAGGAGTATTGTGTAAACAGCTAGTTTCCGAATTGGAAAGACACTGGTCAAACACATGAATAATGCCTGCGTTACATAAACCTTTTTTATCACACATCCATCATAAGTGCAATTATAGCGTCTGCAAATGATCCCTAAAACAGTATTTATAGGCGTAGTCCAATAAGCCGTTAACTTAGGATACTAGGCGAAAACGGAATTAGGAAAAAAGCATAACAAAACTAATTTGCTAAAAGAAGTTAAACAGGCTTCCTATTGTTTCACCCAGCGATAACGTGCACGCGTTACGATTTATAGTTTTAAATAACGTCAGACTGTAACCAAAAAATCAAAAAGCATAGTGAAAGTTCGGGCGTATGTTCATGTCATCGTCGTAAACTGTTGCCTTTGTCTTTAAAAAAATTGTAGTTCACATGTGTTGATCTTTAATATCTCGCTAGAGATTTACAGATATTTTAATTTTTAAATGGATTTTATTTGTATTGACTACGAAATAATGGAAGTTACATCAATTTTATTATTCCTGTTTTTCCGAGAATTTTTTCGACTTCAGATCTTGAGAATGGCACAAAGCCGAACCGAAACGTTGATTAAATTTTGACACCATAATTAAAATGTGTTGTTTTTTTATAAGACTGTAAAGACCAAAAATTTGTTTATTTGGATTTTATCGACAATAGTCTAAGAAAGGATTTTGGTTTTGGTTTACCACCAACCGGTATTAATTTGTTTCTAACTTTTTTCCTGATGTGTCAAGCAAAATTTCAGGCAAATGTTTTTGATGGATTTTTTTACTTTTTTTCAGAAGGTAAAAAACATTTTTCAAACAAAATTTAAATTCCACCATCATTTTTGAAAATCAGATAAATTTTGACTTTTTTCAAATTTCGACACTGTTTATTTTTCTTTTAAATAGTTTAGAAGGAAAGCTGAGGTTTTGTTCTATAGGACCCCCAATTTCCAGAATGTCATTTGAATTAGTCTTTAAGTAATCGAACGATGCATGTGATGGGGGGGGGGGGGGGTACATTTTTTGGGCAGACATCGCGCACCTTCCGCCCGATCGTGGTATCTGGTTACTTATCATTCGATTACTCAAAGACTAATTAAAATGCATCAAATGCCAAAAAATTCTACTCCCTCCACTTTAATAAATATTTTTTATCGAAATGAAGTAATTTTTGGTGTGCGAAGTACTATCCAATAGGGATATAACTAGTCCCATTCTTGCCACCATGAGACAACTTCTTTTTCGGGGTAGGTACACTTCAGAAAATTATGCCCCACGTAAACTTGGTG
>CAKNWW010331639.1:0-14330 GCA_932074435.1 Andricus kollari
CATTTCTGTGGATGTGATTTTGAAAATTTTGAATTTTATTTTCTATTTTATAAAAATGTGTTTTTCTTCCTTCGTTGTGACTTTAAGCTTTCGGTTTCTCCATCCGTTCTACTTTATTATTATATAGATAATAATTACGTTGAGTTGTCATAATATTTTTTTTATTTGTTACATACTTTTATTTTATGATTTGTTTGCTTAAAAGATAGAAAATATACGACAACTTACGCTAAACGAATGTTCTCAATTAATTTGAACCTATTCGTTTAGGGGGGCGTTGAGGATTATCAATTTCTTTAAATCGAACGATAAAAAATCGTTTTTTTTTAACGGTTTTTTTTAAATTAGGGGGACATCAATTGATATATGTACATATAATATTTGAATATCGAAATGCTGTTCTCCCACAAATTAAATTTTTCGCTTGTTTTCTATTAGGATTACTGAATCATTTACGTTCCAGATGCATTGGTTGTTTGACAATTTCGCTAAATAATTTTTTTTTTGAAACGCATAGATCTTTTAAAAGATAAAAGCCCTATCTGTTTAGTGGGGCGCTGAGACGGTCCGTTCTATTTTCATAATAAGAATAAAATCATAAAGCTACGGGTGCAAATTTATATTGATACGCCTCTGACTCATAAGTGGAAAAGCAGGTGAAACGAAGGGATGAATGACGAAATCGTGCGATCACCAATTCGATTGCGCGCACCATCAGATAATAAGTGGAGATAGCGTGAGCCAATGCACTTTATATATTGATCCCGGTATCGGTACCACAGGACTTCTTACTCGAGGCTCTACGAGGA
The DNA here is from genome assembly GCA_932074435.1 of Andricus kollari. Lineage (NCBI taxonomy): Eukaryota > Metazoa > Arthropoda > Insecta > Hymenoptera > Cynipidae > Andricus > Andricus kollari. The sequence continues at coordinate 810 of CAKNWW010331639.1, forward strand.
AGGACTCTTTTGATATTTCCTCCATGCACTCCATTATTGGTGATAGATTAATAAATTGGCGTCGTTTTGAAGGAACGCAACTAGCTAGGATTCTCCTTCATCGTTTTTAACTTCATTTCGAGGATACTATTTTAATATGCGTAAGTATTTAATTCTGAGTGATTTATAATAGTAGAAGTGAGTTTGTGGGAATTTCTTTTTATTTCTTTTTATGCATGATTCCAACGGCTTTGCACTCCATATTTTTGTGGAGAACTCGTTGTGCATGTTTGCATTCAGTGTGGAGAATCAACTAATTGAAAAAGTAGTGCGTGCAACATTTCTTGTAACGACTTCTGGAAAATTTCAAAAATTAAATTGTTGAAAGAAATTACAGTGAGGTTAATCCACTCCCTGCTCGTTTTATTTCTGTGGTAAGGAAATAAAAAAAAATAACCTCAATTCTATTGTTCACACCAGGACATAAGAATGAAAACTCATATTATTTTTATTATTCAGGATTCAGTTCCAAGTTCAAATGTTATTTTTCGAGTTATCATTTTAATTTCTGCAACTTAAAGCAAAAATCATTTTACTCGCACTACGTGCTCGCATTTTACCCGCACACGTGTGACTCGCACGCCATGCGAGGCTTATGCGACCACATGGAAGACACATCTGCGTGGTGATATGAACTCACGTAATGCGACCTTATCCGCACGTGTGCGACCCATAATTCTCGCACTGTGCAGGCATTTTGTTATCTGGGGTTAAATCAGCTACTAAAACATTTGAATGGGCGGTTTTTTTAGTTTCAATTTTTCAAAAAGAATAGAGCCAGAATTAAATTTGTAACGACCTTGCACTTTATCTAACAATAAAGACCTCGTTGTGCGAACAAAGTTTTGGTATCTGAATCTCTTAAGAAAGAAGGGAAGGTGAATCCAAAATATAATTAAATCGATAACTCCAAAATTAAATTCAAGTCAGAAAAGTACGCAATCATCTCGCCCTTGAGTGAATCTACAATCGTCACTTTTATCGTCAAATAGCGATTTAAAATTTAGTGGGAATATTTATTTTGAGAATTAATCCCATTCAATTTTTGTTTATTTAATCATCAAGTTTACTTATAGAATGGTTAGGGCTAGTTTTTATATCCTATCAGTATTTGAAATCAACTTATATCGTTGGTTGCAACTTACTGGACAGGAAAAAGTAAACGCAAATTGAAAGAATGTCTCAATGATAATAAATCTCATTGAGATAACTTTAAAATGCAACATTACCATTACTAAAAATTAATATAATTTTTGGTAAATATTTAACATCTTTTAATAAAATCACACTGTAAAAAATGATCCATGTAACTTTACCATGAACAACTTTGGTACTATTATAACTTACGTTGATCGAGGGCTTTTTACCGACAACAGTGTATTTCAATCCCGCTTTGCAATATCACTTTCAGGTTATGTATGTCTCCTGGAAATGGTAAAATCACCGACCCATGTAGGAAATTTGTGAGCTGTTAGATTTTCACAGAAGAAATTGGTAAATTTCCAGCAGTTCGTAAAATAACCGCCCGAAGTAGTACATTTCCTATAAATCGTATATTTTCAGTAAACCTTAAAATAACTGCCCAAAGTAGTAAATTTCCTATAAATTGTACATTTTCAGCAAACCGTAAAATTACAAGAAAAAAAAGTAAGATCACAATTCTAATGGTAATTGTTTCAAAAATTAAAACTTTTGATGTGTTTATAATAGGGTTAGAAAAGGTAGACTGAAATTAGGAAAAGTATATAATTATTTATTGCGAATACATAGGGGAAATTGGGGAATTGTGAGACAGTGTTTTTCTTTTGTTTTTTTGTTGTTGTTTTTTTCTTTTTTTTTTTTTTTTCTTTTTTGTTCTTTTTTTGTTGTTTTTTCGTGTTGTCTTTTTTGTTTCTTTTTTGTTGTTGTTTTTCGTTTTGTTTTTTTGTTGTTTGTTTTTTGCTTGTTTTTTTTTTGCTTTTTTTAAAAATGAAAATAACTTTCATGTCGTTTCCAAACATTCAATAAATATTTTGTATCGATATTTTTCATTTTTGACTAAATTCAGACGGTGTCACACATTTCCCCAACTTTTTTGACAATCTCAAAATCGCATATTTTTTTCAACATGATTTTTTTCCGGTAGATAGCAATTTCGAAGAACCGCTTTAGCGAGAAGTTAGGTTTTCCCCCCGTAACAAATTTAGTTTAAAAACTTGCAAATATTTTTATTTTTGTTGAAGTTATGGAGCTTAATAAAAGTGTGTCTCACAATTCCCCAATTTCCCCTGCTTATTTAAATACTTCCTTAAACCAACAGTTTTCTAACTATGAAAGTGAAACGTAGTTAACAAATTATTAAATGCTACCTTTAACGAACGACTTCAATTTGGTGATACATAGTGGAAATAAGGCGTTAATAATTAATTAATAAACGACACTAATGAATTATTTGCAATAAATGCCTTATGTTTATACAGCCATACGAAGCATGGATTAATCATATATCGCATTAAAGAAACTAATCTCATGCTAATTATTAAGTAATACTGATGACCGAATCTATTTCAAAGTAGTTCCATTTTAAGTTCTAGAATCTCTCCAGAACGAAATGTTGTTTTTTTCAGGAAATTAGGCGATGCGTATTTTTCCGATTTGCGGAAAAAATTTGTCTACGAAGCTTTGAACTTGCAAATTAAAAATTTAAATTTTGTGCTTTGTTTTTCAAAAAAGCCCAATTTTTTTTAGATCTCTAAAACTTTTGACCTTATTGAGATATTTATCGCTTTCTTTTTTATTTTGATATAGTTTATTGTCTTATTTTTAAATAACCAGAAATTTAAAAAAAGGTAAACAATTACCAAAGAGGCGCTGGTTTTTCTGAAAATATTAAAATCTGATTTTCACAAAAAACCAGAACTTATATTTTTTGAAAATTTCTTACTTGGATTTATTCTTTCCCACGGAAGAAATCTGGTGAGTTTCATGCAGGCTATATCAATTTTGTGGCCAATACAAGAAATGCATCCTATCAGCCTTTAGTGGGTCAAATCATTTTTAAAGCTGTAGAATTTTTTTCCGAACAATACAATTTTTTAATCTTTGTCGTAAACAATGCAAGATATGGCAAAAAAAAACAAGAGATTTTTTCAGATAACTTTTTTAGACGTGCTGACTGTTATCTTAACATTTCTTTAGCACAAAACTCACAAGATGTGTTTTTTGAGAAAATCGACTTTAAACATTGTCAAGAAGATAAGAGACGCTATCAAAATAAAAAAAAGAAGACAATAACTACCCACACAGCATGCTATATTGCTGCAAGATTTCTGCAAGGTTTCTCGTAAGGTTCGCAATATTTTTGAAACATTTCTAAGAAATGTTTCTGAAATAAAGATGTGTCCCTTGCACAGATCGTGCACAATATTGCATGAAATATTTGTGAAATGTTATTTGAAATTTTTTTAAATATTACAAGCAAGATTTAGAAATATTTCATAAAAACACTTTTAAAATATTTTGAGGAATATAATCTGTATGGTTGCTGCAACTATTATTAGACATTGGAATACAATATTTTCATACCTTATTTCTGAAATCTTCTATCAATGTTTTAAGATATGTTTCACGCAACATTTCCAAAATATTTCATAAATGATTTCGTGCAGTATTTATACAATTTTTTTACAATGTTTCTGGGAAATACAGTACCGTCGGAAATTGTGCGCACTTAAAAATCACTGCTGACTTCGAACCACGATATTTCGGTGAAAAAAAGAGATAGAGCATTTTTCAAAAAACAATTGGAAAGCTTATGAAATTCCACGTCTAGAGGTGCTCAACAAATATTTCTTTGACTTTCTGAAAATAATTTATAATAATTTTCTCAAATTATCTACCTCAACTTCAACATTTAGCACGACCTAGGGAAATTTTTTCAAACACCTCAAAAAATCTTCATGGGTACCCGAGATGTGATTGAAAATGTTTAATTGTATCTGAGCTAAATTACTCACAATTGACACCATTACTGTACAATTAAAGATGTAAAAGATAAGATTTCAGGCTCGATGTAGTGTAATTTTGCGGTTTTTGATAAAAAATTTCTAGCTCGTGCTAGAAGTTGAAGTTGAGGTAGAAAATTTGAGAAAATCTTGAATTTTGTTCTTAAACTTCTCACGTGCTGTATTATTTTCAGACGTTCAAATAAATATTGTTTGGATACCACTAGACGTGCAATTTCATAAGCTTTCCAACTGTTTTTTGAAAAATGCCCTACCTCTTTTTTTCACCGAAATATCGTGGTTCGAAGTCAGCAGTGATTTTTAATAGCGCTTACAAGAGTCGTGCGCACAATTTCCGACGGTAGTGTATTTTTGAACAAGGCAAGTAATATTTTTGTGAAATTTTTCTGAAATATTTTTGCAAAGTTTCTTTAAATTATTTTTAAACATGACAAATAATATTTTACTGAAATGTTTCTGCAATATTTTATATTTACTTCAGAAAACCTTTCATCGAAATAATTTAAAAGCGTCTTTAAAACCATTATGCAACATTATCAAAATGTTTAATTGTAAAATTTGCAAAATCTTTTATAAATGGTTTCATGCAATGTTTATCCAATTTTTTTACAATATTTCTTGAAAATATTTTTGAACAAGCCAAGTAATATTTTAGTGCAATGTTTCTGCAATATTTATGCAAAGTTTCTTTAATATATTTTTAAACATGACAAGTAATATTTTAGTGAAATGTTTCTGCAATATTTTAGATTTACTTCAGGAAACATTTCATAGAAATAATTTTAAAACGTCTTTAAAACCTGTGTGCAACATTACTAAAAGGTTTCATTGTAATATTTCTTTGAAATTTTTACTGCAACATTTCATGCCGTGTGGGTAGAATATTATTTAAGTGATCACGTAGATTGTACCAGACAAAGCCCAAATTAGAACGACGTAATTTCAGTTAAGGAAAATGGTGAAAGAATTAAAAAAGTAAAAAGATATTTAGCGCGAAGTATCAGTGAAATATTTCACCTGTTTCGAGAAAAAAATCCGAACGTAAGAATTGGAAAGACAAAATTTTACTCTGCGACGAAAATGTGTTCAAATTGACCCTTTAAAAGAGGAATGTCTTTGCATTTATTGCGCCAATTTCGAGCTTTTACTTATTGGATTAAAAACCAGAAAAGGGATGGAGCGAATATCAGAGATGTTCGGAATGAAATTTTGCCTAAAGTGACCGAATATTGTCAGCTTGGAGATTGCAAAAAAAGAGACCAGGAGCTAGAGGCATTACGCTTCCATCTGTAGGATTGTTAGCGGAAACTGGTTCAGATGATATTGTTTTCGCGATCTGGAACAAAGGTGACTTAGAAAAGAGAACAACTTCTATTGACAGGTTTGTCAAAGAGTTAGCAATCTGGACAGAAAAAGCGAATGTTCACATATATGTGAAAAATATTCAAAGAGAAGAAATCAAAGAGAAGAAAGATGGCGCGAAGAGTAATTCAAATCGTTTAACAATGCAGTGTGACTTTGCTGAGAATTGGTAGTTAATTGTAAAAGATGCAATTCAAACTAATCATTGGACAAATGATCAGATATCGATATTTACTGCTGTTTGCTATCGAGGTGCAGAAACTAAAAGTTTTGCAGTAGTTTCCAATGATAAGAAGCATGATTCTGCACACGCTTTATTGGCAATGGACCGTATTGTGCAAATTATGGAATCTTCGAATCCTGAGAAAATGGAAGAAATTACAATAATAACAATTGGAACTGCAGCTCACTTTAAAAATCGCTGCCAGTATCACGCATTGAGTAAATCATCTGGCAAGAAGAAGTGGATCTTTTCAGCAACTGGCCATGGGAAAGGACCCTGTGATGGCGTTGGCGGCTTGGTTAAACACTTTGCAACTAATCATAACTTAAAGAAGTCACATCTGGAATCCATAGATGATGCTGAATCCTTTGTTCGAGAAGTGAAGAAGTATACTAGCGCCATTAATCTAATACTGCTCTCACCAGAGGAAGTTGCCAGTTTTCGAGAAGGAAACGAAAAAGAGTGGGAAAAAGTTCCAGGAATTACTGGCATTCAAAAAGCCCATGCGTGGAAAGTAGAAGTTGGGCAAAACAACGGCAGGAAGATATACATCGCAAATACCTCCAGACATCCATGGGAAGAAGTAACAGTGTACTCGAAGGAGATAAAGCAGAAAAATATGTACCAATAGAAAACGCGAAACTAATAAAGTAAGGAGTAAAATAAATCAAAACAGAAACGCAAAAATCATAATTTCATCAATATTCGAAATTAAATTGTAAAGGATCTGATATTTATGAATTTTAAAACTTTTCGTGTTCTGTAAATATCTGATTTTAGATTCCTTAAGACAGAAACAGCAACATTTTTCATGAACTTCGTAGTTATACATCATATTAAAAAAAAGTTAATTTACAAAAAATAAGTTTTTCTACAAAAAGGAATAGTTTAGCGAGGACGAAACGCACAGGATATCTTCATCACATTACAATAAATCTAAAAAAATTGTGTTTCAAATCGAAAAAAAAATTAAATTTTGTCAATTGGTTCCCAAAATACAATATTTTTAAGAAAAATTTCGTTAATTTTTACATAATTCACCTGAATCTTCATGTAACCTTAAGTTCGTGAAAAGAATTTTTTGATCAAAAACAAAAAATACGGGTCACATATTTTACCTTGGAAAACAATATATTTCAGCCCCAAACAATTCCGTGACATCACCAGGGTCAGACTGCCCGATTTCATATGAAAAAGTAAAAAGCTGTGGCCAGCTTTTTATTTTTTTTCTGTATTTTTTGTATCGTTTCAGCCTATATAAAGATATTTTATCAGCTTTATGCTGGCTTAACCATTTTTGAGGTCGGAAGATTTTTTTTTCCTAAAAATATAATTTTTGAGTTTTTCTCGTGAACGATATCGCAAAAGAGCAAGATGTACTTTTCGTAAGACGTTTTTAGACGTGCACAATTTTATTTTAACATTTTTCGCATCTGTCGTTTGCGAAAAAAATTAGAAAATTCTTTTTTATGAACAAAAAATTCTCCATGTCACAAAAATTTTTTAGCCCGCATAAAACTCACAAGATATCTTCCTTATGCATCTACAAATTCAACAAAATATTGGCAAAAAAGTCAAAAGTTATACAGTTTGAGAACAAAAAATTTTTTTGGAAAATAAAACACAAAATTCAAATAAGCATAACTTTGTAGAAATATTTTTTTCGCAAGCCGAAAAAAAAGTAATTACGTATCACCTCATTTCGTCTAAAAACATATTTCGACCGTGAGAGATTCTGCGACTTCAAGTGTAGATCATGCCTGATTTGAAATGGATTCGGCCTAGAAATTCTTCAAACATGAGTCTTTTTTATTGAGGATTTTAAAAGATTTAGCTACATATTTAAAATTTAAGAGTAATTGATTTTTAATTATTTCAGATTGAATCTTTAAATATTAAATTAGTTAATTAAAAAAAATCTCTTATTAAAAAGTTGAGAATTAAAAAAATGACCAATTTAATTATATAAATGTTTTTGTTTTTTCTGGTAACTTAGAATATTAAGATACTGTAGGCTTTTTCGGTTTTTTAAATGTTTTTATTAAATAATCATCAGCATTATTTAATAAAAACATAAAAAAAAGGAAGAAGTCTATACACTATCTTATTTATTTAAAGATGAACAGATTCTAATTTACCAATTATCAACATAAATTCCTTAAAATTTAACAATTTAGCTTCACGAGTCTAAAGTTTGTCAGTTTTTCATGCTTACAATTTGATTCAATTTTGAAGGCTTAAAATAAAAAATTCTTCATTTTTAACGGTGAAAATGATAGTGCATTTTTCACTAAATATTTTCTTAATATTTCGTATTAAAGTCTATGCAAACACTTAAAACTGAAACCCAAGTTTAAGAGCGCAGAATTTTTGATAATATGCTAAGTAACTTGCAAGCTTGCCATAACCTAATAACAGATACACATTGGAGAGTTTTGCTACAAAAATTACAACAAAATTCATTATTATTTAAACATTTATTAAGAAATCATACATCCATTTTCTTTTTAGTGTCCTTTTTACAAAAGAAAAACGATGTTTCGAAGAACGAAGATAATATTATTTTACAATTCAATTACGAAAGACACAAATTAGAGCTTCGTAAGATTTCAGATCCGATTATTTAAAAACTTTTAGTCAACATTCAGAACTTTCGAAACTCACCCTTATCTTTACAATGATTTGTACTGAAGCTAGTTAAATATGAATTAAGAATTCGCCCCATTCGACGGTTGCGTGTCCTTCCTCAGTTCGTAAATCTGTGAAATGAAAAGGAAATTACAAATTAAAAACTATTCTTCAGGATATTTGATCGAATTAATTTAAGTAAATTATTTATCTACAAATAATCTATGCAAATATTAACAATATATATTAACTGACTTGTATGTAGGCCTCCGTCAACGTAATCATCTGGGGAAGAATCTGTGTAACGTGTAAATCTTGCATCTCGTACCATTGGCCAGTGGCTCGATGTAATATATGAACCCTGTAAGTTCCGTGAGCAGGCTCACCATCGTGAACGATATTGGCCACTAAATCGTAAGTCGTAAACGGATGTCTCGCCTTTACTTCTGGCGTTAAAATATCACCAAAATCCACGTTCCTAAAAGAATTTTCAAGTATTTCAAACCACTAATAATGAAAATCTTTCCCGAGGGGTTGATCACTCTTAGTGTACAACTATACAAGTCTTCGTGAAAACGTTTGAAATCTTATGTAAATCCTTTAAATATTTGGAAATGCTTGGTAAATCTTTGTGAAATATTTGTACACTCTTCGAAAATTTGTTGCAATATTTAAAATCTTTGAAATCGTTGTAAAATCTTTTGTAAATCTTTTTAATTATTTGAAATCTTTAGAACCTTTGTAAAATTACTGTAAAATCTTTTAAATATATTTGTGAAATATTTAAAAAGTTCTAAAAACATTTGAAATTTGTGTTACATTCTTTGAAAACTTTGTGCAATTTTTTGTAAATCTTTGAAATTTTTGTAAACTTTTTTGAAGTGTTTCAAAATCTTTTGAAATCGTTCAAAATGTTTGTAACATTTTTTGAAACCTTTGTATAATCTTTAAAATCGTTGCGAGATCTTTGGTACATCTTTGAAATTTTTGTAAATTGCTTTGAAAATTTTCAAGATCTTTGAAATCATTTGCAATCGTTTGAAATTTTTTTGAAATCCTTCCAATCTTTTAAAATAATTTGAAATTTTTGTTAAATTCTTTGAAAACTTTGTGAAACCTTCAAATCTTTGAAATTGCTGTAAAATCTGTTGTAAATCTTTCAAAATTTCTTTGAAATCTTTCGAAATCTTTTGAGATCGTTTGAAATTGTTTGTTAAAGTTTTTGAGATCTTTGTGAAATCATTAAAACCTTTGAAATCGTTGTGAAATCTTTTAAAACCTTTCGTACATCTTTGAAATTATTTGAAATCTTTGTGAGATATTTGAAATCTGTCTAAAATATTTGAATTTTTTGTAAAATTCTTTGAAATCTCTGAAATTTAATGTACACTTAAAAGTCGAGTGGTCAACCCTGCAATCTATCCATATTTTTTCAAACACTAAATTATGAAAGGAAACTCACTTGACTGGAAAGTTGACAATCGTTGGATTCTTTTCTACATAGAAAGTATTCTTCGTAAATCTCTGAAATAGGAAGATTATTATCAAAAATGGGATTAATTAATTATCGAATCTAAAATGGAATTATATAATCTACAACCTTAATGTACAAAATGAGATACGGAGGCAATTCCGTGATCTCGAATCTCTTCATAAAATTCTCCTTGTACGTTTTGTACTCCTTCTCTGATATTGCGTTGAATTTATTTAAGAGCGTGTACAAATTTACCTGTAAAATAATATTATCTTGATTTCCATTTGGGATACTTCGAATGTCTTAAATTAATTTATAAATCTGTTAGTCTATCATTTTTTAAATATGTTTTGCTTTCTATAATTACCTGAGGAATTATATTCTCCGTAAATTGATCCTTAAAAAGCGGGGGAGGTGGCAAATCACAAGTAAGATACAAAAATGGACTTTCCGTAACTGTTTCGCGATATTCTATTGTGTTCATTAACTCGCTTCTTTGACTTTCCTCAAGTTCAAGGGGTGGAATTTTTCGAGTGTATATCCTCATGTGACCCAGGAAAGTTTTGTAAATTATGCTCGAACCTTTCTTTTTTGTTCCATTAAGGGCTAAATGCAACGCATTTAAAAACCATGATAAGAAATCAACAGGATCACCTGAAAAACAATAATTGATTAATTGTGAATAATTATAAATGTTGATAAATATTACCCTATTGCTAATACATTTTAATTTTTATTTACCTTGTTCTATGAACTGAAATCTCTTTTTACTCCACAAGACAACAGCCTGGAGCATTTCATGCGGACTGACGTGGGTTTTAAAGTTTCGCGGATTCCACAACTTTCTCATGAGTTCTCCAAACCGCTGAACTAGAAGATAGGAAGAATCGCCAGGAGGCCTTCTAACTTTGTCGTAATTCGATTCTCTCAGGTAGAAGTCTCGTAGAGGTGTTACATGCGACAAGGCCTATAAGTACAATTTTTTTAAAAACAGTACAAAAAAGTATATGGGAAAAATATATTTTGTATTGTGAGTCGTGATTTCAACACATGAAAAATAAATAAGATATAACATTTTACCTGAAGGATAACATTACAATAGTCGTTGGCTTTGATATTATTCAAGCCAACTATTCCTGGCGAATACATCGATCCATCTATGGCTCGGGAAAGTTTTGCATTCGTGTCCAACTGAGTGATCTGGGATCTGTCGAAAGTTGGATTGAGGACATATTTAATATCATCCAGAGATGAATCTGTTGAAAATATAATGACTCAGTATTTATACTTAGTATACAATACATATAAAAAAATAATGAGTTAAGTGAGATTTGGATGTAAATTTTACTGTGGTTTTTGAGAATATGAATAAATATAATAACCCTGGCGAAAGTTTCCCATATGAATTCATTCCTAACCAATCCGAAGTCATCCTATTCATCCCGGAATCTGTATCCGAACCAATCCGAGTTAATCCAAACAAATCCGAAAAATTTCTACACTTCGTTCGATCGAAATCGTTTAAAAATTAATCCGACTCAGTCCGATTCAATCCGAACCAAATTTTCAATCCGAATGAATCCGAACTCGGATTGACCTAAACCGATTTGCAATCCGAATGAATCCAATTCAATTCGAACTCGAATTCATTCGGATTGAAAATCGGATTAGGTCAATCCGAGTTTAGATTGATTCAGATTGAAAATCGGTTTAGGTCAATCCGAGTTCGGATTGATTCTGATTCACTTAGTTCGGATTGATTCGGGTTGGTTCGGATACTGATTCCGGAATAATTCGGAATAAATTCCTATCCGACACTTTCGCCAGGGAAGTAAGATAAGAATAAATATGAATACTTTTCACTCCCGGTCAAATTACTGCATACAAATGAACTTACCGACTATTTCATAATTATCTGGGAGACAGTAGAACTTGAGAGTGTGTAAATTTAAAAAGACGTGATGACTTTCAGCTACACTGTGAGTGTATGCGTGAGTATTTGTGCCTCTGCCTTGGAAATATTTTCCGCAAACTAAACACGCGTAGACATTGATTCTCGAAAGAGAAACGGAACAGAGTTTCTCAAAATCAAAATCGAGAAATTGGCGATTGATTGTATCTAAGTAGGGACACAATCTTGGAGCATCCGTACTTCTTAATCTCGAAGAATTATTTCCTATAAGTAAATTCTAGATTATATACATATATATGAGAATAACAAAATCTTAAAGGCAGAGAAAATAAATCTTTAGAGACATTTCTAAATGTTGAGCAAATCATTAGAATAACAATTTATTCAAGCATTGTATATACAATGAAAAATTATATTTGCCATAAGTTTATGCTAGTGATTTTCAAGTATTTTCTTTAAGGTCGATAGGGGTTAGTGTGATACGAAAATACAAAGTTAGACTTTGATTAGTGTTATTTCAAATATTTGAAAGAAATAATTTTTATTTTCTTTGATAGTTTGTCGACGATTTCATATTTACCGTCATTTCGGGTAAGTGTGATACGTGTATTAAAAAACCATTAAAATCTAAATTTTCCAACCTTGTATTTTCGTAACTACAAATTTAACATCCACTGATTCTTATAATGCACATTTACTTTGCATTTTTTGTCGTTAATAAGATTAGTAATGGAAAAAAAATGAATTTGAATTTTGAATGAAGGTTCAGTGATATTGAAAAACTTACCTATTTTAAAAGTGTATGATTTCTAAATTGATTAACAAAATATTTGTCTGTGTAAATGTATATATAAAAATATTATTTTCCCATTATTATTATCTACTTACATTTTTACTCGAAAAATAAGAGATAGCAAAAGACCAGATGACACAATTACGAATTGGAGTTTTCTAAAAGCATCTCTATTTCTTTAAAAATAATTTATTAAATCAATAACTAATGAGAATCAACTTTTTCAACAAATAGTAAGAGATATAATCATTATCTTACAATAAAAAAGTTAATGTGAAACTTACAAGATGCATAAAATTTAATAATTTAACTTATATTTAATCAATTAATAAATGCCTTAAAATTATTATTGTCAATAAAACAGATTTCGCAGTTTTTATATTCTAGTAAATAATTATAAGCTTAAGATCAGTGCGATCAACGTAAAATTGTAACTAAAGAAAAAATATAAATCTATAATAGTTATTTATTTAAAGGCAGTGACTATGTGTACCTAAAAAATCTGTACCGAAGTTTCGAATACCTTTTCCAGATCACACTAATCACAGAAATAATCCACGGCCACGATCTTATTTTTAAATAGATTAAGAACATTGGTTAAATTTGAGAAAATAATTAATTTCAACTACAAATTCTAAATAAAAGACTGTCGACAATAATAGAAATTAATAATCTTTAAAATCTGTAAATACAAACTTAACCTCAAAATGACTCGGCATCTGAGAATCATTGGAGCAAAAAGACATAAATTGGAAAGAAAAATTATAAATTTTGGATATTTACTTTCGTTTTCATCGTCTGAATCACTGGTATGGTCAAGCAGCTTCCTTTTTAGGACCTTTTCCATATTTTTGAACTAAAAAAATATTAAATACGGTGCCAAAATCAACAACGAATTTGGATGTTTGTACTTCTTTTACACAGCCAATCAAAATAAGTTCACAACTCACGTGATATAAGCGGCAGATTCAAACAAAGCCATCAAGATAAATTTTTACTTATTACCAACTACTTATACTTATTACAAAGATATTATAATATCATTGCTTATTACAAAATTCTTATTGTAGAATGTAGAAATAGATA
>CAKNWW010331642.1:801-24988 GCA_932074435.1 Andricus kollari
AATGTGAATTTTACAAAAAAATCGAATGCATTCTAAAAAATATCCAGGAGTGCAGGAGTTTTTAAAGAAAGGACCCCGCACCAAATACATAGTAAAAAAGGTCCCGGTGGAATTTTCAAAGTTTTTGATATTTTTAGTTTATGCTCTCCTGATCAAAAAATCCTTATGGCAAAAACTCAAATTATTAACAGTTTTTGCGCTACGTCGATTTAAAAGTCAGATTTTGGTACATATTTTTACCTATAGAGTGGAATATATAACGCTTTTTTTCACCCTTTGTATTACTCTCGTGTAAGTTTAAGTAGAAAAAGAATTGCACGGACGAAGAATGCGATGTAATCGCGTTGGAAGTGATAAGCGCTCGGGCGATGCGCTTAGCGCTTAGGCAACGCACAAAGTGTTCATATAATTGCATGCTATCGAGCTTCAAACGCGAAATTCGATTTCTATTATCAAGAAGCGTTTGGTTGTCTGAATCGGTGATACAAATAACTAATTCACAAACGCATGACAAACACTGCTTGCGATTGAAAGATTGCATCCCAAGTCCGTCGCAAAGCGCTCAAGTTGCTGTTTAGCTTTGATTCGTCAGTTTAAGTCAAGCAGTCTAAAATACTTTACAAGGAATGCTTATCTCATTCCAATGCTCCGACTTTAACTTCAACGCTAAGCGTAAAAGGTAAGTATGTACATATGTAGATCACAAAATCAACCCCCATCGGTGCTGGTTTCGTAATTAAATGATTATTGCGGACTTGAACTGGCTGATCAGCGCGAAACAGCAACGCTGGGAGTTCATTTTGTTGTCTGCGTGATTTCTTAAAAGCTTAGCGTTTAAAACGTTCTAAGGAGAACGAGATAAGTATTCCTTATAAGGTGTTTTAGACTCCTTGCCTTAAACTGGCTAATACGAGCCAAACAGCAACGCTGGGAGTTGATTTTGTTGTCTGGATGCTTTCTTAAACGCTTAGCGTTAAAGTTAAAGTGGGACCGTTAGAACGAGATAAGCATTTCTTATAAGAAGTTTTAGACCGCTTGATTAAAACTGGCGAATCAAAGCCAAGCAGCAACTCTGGGAGTTTATTTTGTCGTCTGAGTGCTTTTATTAAGCGTTTGGCGTTGAAAGTAGAACGGAAGCGTTGGCACAAAAGGAGAATTCTGTAAAAGGTGCTTTAGAGTGCAATTCTTTTTCTACATAAACTTGCACGAGAGTAATGCAAAGGGTGGGAAAAAAAGTATGTGATATATTCTACTCCACAGGTAAAAATATGTACCGAAATCTGACTTTTAAAGCGTCATAACGAAAAAACTGTTCATAATTTGAGTTTTTGCCATGAGGATTTTTTCATCACGAGAGCATAAACTAAAAAATATCAAGAACTTTGAAAATTCCACCGGGACCTTTTTTACCATGTATGTGGTGCGGGGTTCTTTATCTTACAAACTTGTTTATGTCAAAAATATTTTGAATCGAGTTCATATTCTCAATTGGGTTTCGATTTGCTTCTTGAAGACGTTGAGGCAGCCCTGCTTCCTTCAAGCACATCTGCTTCGGCCATTTGGCTTGCTTCTGGAATTACTATTGTCAAAGAAAGGGTAATTTTTTGCTGCCACTTGACCCGCTGTGCTGGTCACGCGCCCACACTGAGTAAAGTCAGAAATATTCAAAATTATATCTCTTGCGTAAGAATGATTTTATCATCAATTTAATTATTGCACTGCAATCGCATTACAAAGCTGCACACTTGGAGCTATTAAACGGCTTCCTATCTTCTTGCGTTCACAAGATGTTTTTCTAAATAAATCACCGTAAAAAGTAAACTATTGCATATTTCAGCATTTTGAAAAATGCATTGCATTCAGAAATGTTCAAAGAATATATGTGAATTTTTTTCAGATTTTTCCTAACGTCGCCCTCCTTCTGGAAACTCGTCAAAGTGGACCCTTGAAAAAGGAGGCCGAAAACCCCTGTTTTTTGGGACGTTTTGCCCTCTAACTATTGAAACAAATTTTTACGACAAAAGTGAATATACTGTTGCATTCGGAAGACTTTAAGCTTTCAGATGCTTTTTATTAGACATTTCAGAGATTTTCTCTGTGCGAGTTGCAATCAAAAAAAGAGAGGGACCTATACCTTTGGACCCGACTTTAGTAGTGTTTCTGATAGATACAAACGGGAATACCCAGATAGCATACAACGTGATATTGATATGATTACAGTGAAACGGGTGTCTCGCTCAAATAACATGATTGTGACATTCCAGCTAATCTGTCACTGGCATGTATGCTTCTTTAGTTATCACATAGTACGAGTAAGATATTTACTAGTATGTTACTTTACAGTAGGTAATAACGGATAGTGCTACGTGGTGTCTCAGTGTTAAAAGAATAGCGGGTAACGCTTGCCACCATCTTCTTCGTCTTCTTCTTTCTTTTTGGCTCTTTGTTACTATCAACAGGCTATCGTTCACCAACAATCAAGAATAATGTGTATTTTTCTCCTTAAAAAAATACAGCAAATTAAAAAACTCCCTTTTTCCAACAAAGTTATCCTTGGATCGTTGCTTGCTTTGTGCTAATAGTGATTCCATACAATCCAATAGTAGAAACACACCAGAGATTCTTCCAACTTCAACAAAGGTCCTGTAGAAAATTTAAGGCTAATTAGCATCAATATTTAGGGAGCGAACATTCCTTTCCCATGGGGACGTTCTATCCATTCTAAGCCAATTTCGCGTAAAGGGGGGGGGGGGGGTATGAAGGACAGCCCGCGCAGGGAAGCACCAAATTCAAAACTATACATAATAAAGGCATGTGTATAAGTACTAAACAACAAATATTAAGAACTAAACAGCAAAGTTCCCACGCTGGAAAAAACGGCACAGCTCGCTTACAGATTCTTCCGAGGGACCGGAAACAATTTCTCTAATGTCACTTAGATATTGGAGAAACCCCTAGTTAACACGTTCAAAGAACCTGTAGAGCGCAGGTCGACCCCCAGCCAGCGAGGAGCACTGATTAAGAAGGTGGGTAAAATCTTTAAACAGCCCTTCGCATTCACATTCCACAGGCAAATTCATTAATACCGCTAAACCGATTCCTCGGTTTCTTAATATTAACTTTAGCAAAATAATCAGTTCTAAAGCCATCCGTCCTCCCGTAGGGCCAGCACAGTGCAGACAAGTAATCAAAATCACGCTGACAGCTGTTTCTCAATTCACGTATCGGGATGTTCCTGGAAATAAAAAGAGGAAGTTTGAGGCCTGTTTCGCTACCACACTATTTTCCACTTCGCGCACCAAGACAGATCCCTTAGGGTCCGAAAATCTACAAAGCAATCTATCACGTATTACCTGCATAGAACAGCGCATATAATTTCGCAGACAGGGTGGAAGTGTTGTATTGCCAATCTGCGATTACAAGATTGAATGTAATATCCGCAGCCCACTGACCCCAGATTAGGGTTGATCGACCGATCCGTGAAAACACATATTGCTCCCGGTAAAATAGAGCCCTCGAATTCATTGAAAAGCGGTTGGGGAAATAAAGATCGTTAAAAGCTGTTCTAGATTATAATTGAATAGGGAGCTGTGTCAGGAGGTCGGCTCATGACTCGTCAAAATATGCAGATCGGACTATTATCCTCGAAGAAGTTGCGGAGAATGAACCAATTTGCGAGAAGGGATCTTTGGAATTATAGAGGAGTCCCAGCTGCCTTGTGAACCGTGAGCCGAAGAGAGTGGGAGTCACTCCAAGAGATCCTCGAGATAATAAGGAGGATATTTTCGGATGTAGATGCCTTAGTTGCGATAGCTCTGATATTTGGGATCTAGGACATTCTCCTGTCCAGTAAAATGCCCAAGTAGCTGAGGGTGGGTTGAAATTGGATTTTGGTGCCGCCCAGAATGATGCAAATGTCGTGTGTTACTATCTGGGCTCTTAAACAGACACATAATTGCGATTTAGGAATGGAGATTGAAAGACCCAATGTCGCTAGCCAAGCACCAGCTTCTCAACTGTTCGTTTTAAAAGGTTGCAAGCCTCAGAGGTGGAGTCAGTCGTGATTTACAAAAGCAGATCATCTGCATACATTACCACCTTTACTTCAGCCTGACGGCGAGCTCCCACAGCTCTAAGGGCCAGTTTGAACAAGAGAGGAGAGATGAGACCCCCCTGCGAAATCCCTACACCACATGCTCTCTGGCCCCCAAAATCCGGTAAAGGTTCCGTTTACTGACCCTGAATGCACCCTTGAAGTCCCAGGCAAGAGCCAGCGTACTTTTACTCATACCAAAGCCCATCATGGTATCCGTAACCAACGAAGCAAGACAGTACATTGATGACCTACCTCTTCTGAAACCAAATTGGAATTCTGGGATGCAGTTTTTCTGCTCAAATAAATAGCCCAGCCGTCCCTGTACTAATGTCTCTTGATAGCTGGGGAATCCGGATGCTTAACAACATTCGTGTGGGGCTCGCCCGGCCGCGAGGCTAACGCCTTATCAATGCGTCAAATCTTTAACAAGCCAGTTGTTCGGTCTTAGAACTCACGGAAAACACAAAAGGACTGGTGCTTAATTTCTCATAGCTGTATTTTAACCTTGTTAGTCATTCTTTTAAAAGCGGCCATCTCCTCGTTAGTCTTTTTGGCCAAATGCCTTTTCCTTGTGATTCTTCTTCTGGATTGAATCTCAGCACATTCCGAGTTCCACCACAGTAAGCACCATTTGCCACAAGATAATCAAAAGCAGCCCTAATGAACTTATCATATATATTTTATGGGATCACACCCCTATCCAGCTCAGCCATGGCAGCCGGAATAAGCTCCTCGATATGTCTGTGGAACATAGTCCTTTCCAGAGACCGAGCGTTATATCTATTGGACGAAGGACGGATAAGGTATGAAGATGGGTCCACTCTACCAAATACTGGAACAGGCTCTGA
This sequence comes from Andricus kollari, assembly GCA_932074435.1. Lineage (NCBI taxonomy): Eukaryota > Metazoa > Arthropoda > Insecta > Hymenoptera > Cynipidae > Andricus > Andricus kollari. The sequence continues at coordinate 5,746 of CAKNWW010331642.1, forward strand.
ATGTGTGTTGAATATTTGGTCTGAACGTGATTTTTTATGTTATTTTTTTTACCAGAGTGAGAGAATATGAAGTCGATGTTATTTTTTTGAACTACTGGTCCTTTATTTTTCAGTTGCTAAAAGCCTTCGCTTTTACAAGGGAAAGTCTTCAGGTGTTCAGCGCCCGGAGGCTTACAACCGGTCAGAAAAGATTCCTAGAGGTACACACAACAAAGTTCAACCCATCCTAACCCCTACCTTTTTGATGATTTTCCACCTCAACTCTGCAAAGTTTTGAATTTTAACCTTTTTTATGCGGTTTTTCACATGCAGTTAAAGCAAATCTTTTTAACATTCGTTCTCCTCGTTGCAAAATCTTATCTAGTATTGAACTGAGAGGTTATTATTTATGTTTTTAAGGATTCTTTACACGATTCTGATGTTACTTTTTGACTATAACATCCCCTTCATGAAGAATTTGACGTCTTAATTGATCATCTTGTAAATTCTACGATAACACAGGCCTGCAAATAATGGGGTCATGTCAGTTGTTGGAAAGCGGAGGGTCATTTCCGAAGTACATGTATATATGCATGTCAATTTTATTTCCGCTTGAGTAACAAACATCCCACGAAAAATATGAAAGAAAAACTCTCATTCAAGGTTTTTGTTAGAAATATCGTTAAAATTAGATTTATCGACCATCGTAGAATTTACGAGATGATCAATTCAGACGTTAAATTATTCATGAAGATGATGTTATAATAAAAAAGTCACATCAGAGTCGTGTAAAGAATTCTCAAAAACATAAATAATAACCTATCCATGCAATACTAGATAATATTTTGCAACGAAGAGAAACGAACTTTAAAAAATGTGCTTTAATTGCATGTGAAAAACTGCATAAAAATGGTTAAAATTAAAAAATTTGCAGTTTGGGTGGAAAAATATCGAACAGATAGGGGCTAGGATGGGTTGAACTTTGTTCTGGGTACCTCAAGGAATCTTTTCTGACCGGTTACAACCCTACGGGCGCTAAACACCTGAAGACCTTCCCTTGTTAGACGAAGAGCCTCTTTTACAAAATATATCCTATATACATCCTGGCCATCCTACGTATGCCTTACAACCGTTTGCAAAAGTCCACAAAACATCTCCAAAATATAATTTTTCACTATTTTAAACTATGTGGAAAAAATGTGGTGTAGTTAAAAAATAAGTTTTAACTACACTTTTTTAATAAGGAAGAGAGAAATAACTTAATTTTTAACTACACTACACTTTGTTCACATAGTTTCAAATAGTGAAATAGTATATTATGCACCTAGGGGGAGAAGAGGGGCTTTTCCGACGGTGTATGTTTTCTGCACAAGTCGTAGGCGATCACGTCATGATTTCAGTCTATATTAGATTTTGAATAAAGAAGCATGAAATTATGTCAACTTATTCCAAATTATCAAAAATTCAATAAAAAAATTGCCGGACATTTTTGGTAATTTACGATAGTTTTAGAGGTGATTTATGGTATCTTACCATAAATTTCCCCAAAATTCAATTTATAAATGTCTATAAATTTCTGAAAATTTATGGACTTTTTCGCTCATTCATTTTAATTTTACAGTTAAATATGGTAACTTGCCATAAATGACCCAAAATTCATTTTTAAAAATTTCCATACATTTCCGGAAATTTATGAAAATTTTCAGTCATTTATGGTATTTTTACAGCTAAATATGGTACCTTACCATAAATTACCCAAAATTAATTTTTTTAAATTTCTAGAAAGTTCAGGGAATTTATGAAAATTTTCGGTCATTTATGGTAATTTTACAAGTAAATATGGTAACTTACGATAAATTACCCAAAAATCATTTTCAAAAATTTCCATACATTTCCGGAAATTTATGGAAATTTTCGATAATTTACGGTAATTTTACAGGTAATTTATGGTAAACTAAGATAAATTACCCAAAATTCAATCAAAAAATTTCCAAAAATTGTCGGTAATTTGATCAGTTTAATTTGATCATTATATGGTATCTTTCCATAAATAACCGCAAAATTCTATTATCTGAAACCAAAATTTCCTCACAGTTTTTACAATGAGTGGGCTGATAATCGTAAAATGCGAGCTCATACGTAGGATGGCTAGGATGTATATAGGATATATTTTGTAACTGAAGAGGCTCTTCGTCGAAGAGCGCAAATCTTTAGGAACACAAAAATTAAGGACCAGTAGTTCAAATAAATTAACAGCGACTTCAGATAGTTATTATCTCATACTCTAACTGTGGAAATCGATGCCAGGCAGGCCCACGAGGAGGCAAGTTCCAGGTTATTGGAAAGATGACCCGGGGCAGACATATACGTAAGCTCCGAATCATTCAGAGGGACCAAGTGACTATCGTTCACTGCAGGGGGCAACTGATTGTCCAAAATTTTCAGGTAGGAGATACCCACATGGGAGAATGGACGTTGAAATCCACACACATCACCAACGAGCTCTGTCCACTCGCTCAGTCAATTATAACTATCCATGCGTCCGGTCTGATCCTCGCGTCCGGGGAGACATAAATGAACAGGAAGGCCATTTTGCCTAGTGAAGTCGACAAAGTGGTATCCACAGCGTCCATATCACCCATCCATGGGCCTGTCAGGTCCATCCGGCCCTTTTTCAAAGGCCAGGTCACGTGTCAGCCACGTCTCCGAGATACAGAAAACATCAAGGTCGTTCTGGAAGAGTATGGACTCGATCTCATGCTATATACCAGACACTACGAGCATTCCAGTTATTGATAATACAGTAAAATCTTCATAATTTCAAGACGCCATTATTTCAAGACCCCAACATTTCAAGCCCCCCGTATACGGTTATTTCAAATTGCGCAGTTCTGTGAACTCCCACCACGGTCCCTGTACACTATCCTCCGCGTCTGTGACTGACCAATGAAAAGAGGCCCGAAGAGCGGGAAACCTTGAATTGAGTACTTTTTCACGACATTATGGGAATACATCATGGGGACAGTTGCATGTATTGCGTGAAACTGAAAGGTCTTCAACCGATAAAAGGACGAAGAAATAGACTTGCGCAAATGCATTCTACACTTGAAAAGATTACTATGCAGACCTTTATAACTTACCTTCACATTTCGAAGATTTTCTCCAAAAAGTCGTTTGCAGTTGCAGTACCATGTACCTTCCTGACGGCTGGCATTTCCACCTATCGACGTCATGCCACAAAACTCACTATTCTGCGAAATATTTGCGTCGGTTTGCCAACAATTTGCCAACTTTAAGTTGGCAAATTGTCGTGCGTCAACAAAAACACTTGAAAAACACTGACACACACTGATTCATGCATGCAGGCTAACGAACCGCGAATTTTTCAACTGCGCAATAAGCCGAGACCGCATGAACCGTTTTCACTTGGAATGCATCATATTGCGTAATATACTCGACTGACTACTCGCGCACTCGGCCCTTCCGAGGCGAGAGTCGCAACCGTCTCTCGCCCTGAGAAACTGCGTGGGCCAGCAGTTCTAGGAATGCCGAGTGTATTTATTTGTATTATTGTTGATTTCAAATCTCCCGCGCTTTTCATTTGAAAAATTTAGCTTACAGGCGGCCCGTCGATACAAGAACGGGACAGCCAATGAGCGTCGTTGATAAAAATAAACTGCCGAATCGCGGTAAGGGTGGGGGCCCCTCCAGCCTTGAAAATAACGAATCCCTACGTTTCAAGGACGCTGAAATGTTGGAGACTTTACTGTATTAGGTTTACGGTTCACCTCCATAACAACACAATGAACTTGGCTACGTTAGATAAATAAGGACAGACTAAGGGCCCTAGCTAATAAGCAAATAATTTAAAATCAACTATGCGAAACAAAACAGAGTTTTTGAAATAAAAAAGATAGCACCAACTATTAATTCCATGAGGGGCTGGATAAATAAACACTTTTATAAAAAAGCACATTCCTACCATGACTAGATTTAAATGTAAATAAAGGGTAAAGCACTTGAAACTTACGAGCAACAAATGTGACCGTCCAGCGAAAAAAGGGACCTAATGTGTCAAAGCTGAATTTCACAGGACGGGCTATCATAGCAGAGTGCGCAAGCCAGCATTTGCATAGTGGGGATGCATCTACGAAAAGCACCTTCTCCACTTACCACTACATTTTTAGGCACGAGCCAGTGGAGCTAACGGACACGTCGCGTATAGCTGTAGTGGTAAGTGGTGGGGCTGGCTTTCGTAGGCCTCTCGTTCGGTCTCCGCGTACGCTTATCATGCCTATGGGGCATAATTTCTCAAGTGTACCCACTTCGAAAATGAAATTTGTCCGATCGGGCTAAAAATTGGCCCAATCGTAGTCCTATTAGATATTACTCCTCACACCAAAAATTAATTAATTTTGATGATTATTTATCAAAGTGGAGGGGGTACAATTTTTTATTTTGAAGCAAAACCTTAATTTCAAACATTTGTAACTTTTTTCCTATTGATTTAAACCAAATTTCATTTCAAATTTTTTTGATAGATTTTTTCACAAACTGTCTGGTGGTCGTAACGATTTTCAAAAAAGTCAAAATTTGACCCTAATTTTTGAAAATCAAAAATAAATTTCACTTTTTTCAAATTTCGACACTTTTTTTTCTTCAAAATAGTTTTAAAAGAGAGCTGAGATTTTTTCCTATAAGATCCCCAATTTTCAGAGTGGCAAATTTATTTGTCTTCGAGTAATGGAACGATACGTAAACAAAATGCCATGATAGAGCGGCTTTCGCGCGATCACCCCTAGTGCGCTCACGCCGAGGATCTTTGTGCAATGCTTTAGTGCCAGTTTGTTAAGTTAAGTAATATTTTATGCTACTATAATAACTGTTTTTTTTTCAAAAAGTGAGGCATAAAGCAACTAATCTTAAACTCCGTGGTCTTGCCCACGACTTCCGTTTGAAATTCCCTGCACTACCAGAAGGAGCTCAAATTTGCAGTCCATGTGGTTGCCAACTCAACAACTCAGCGGGAATATCATCCTTGAACTCTGGTGATATTGCAAAACCTTTCGGTAGAGATAAGGTAGATACTGAGGATCATGAAATGATATCTGACGATGATGAAGATTAGCTATATGACAGCGAAAAAGATTTAGATGTCTTAGGCACCAATCTGCAGTGTGAAAAAAATATCATAAAGCTGGTGTTAAAGTACTTGGTCAAATCATCGAAAAATGCAATGCCTCTAAAGATCTTCAAGAACAATTTGAACATTTCTCGCTTGCGCCAAAATCTGGGGACGAAGAACACTTATGCAGGTGCTCAATACATCAGAGCGAAAAGTAAGAAATGTCAAAAAATTAGTTTCAGAGCATGGAATTCTTACGCTTTCGAATCCAAAAAGAGGAAGAGCATTGACTCCTGAAACTAAAACTCTAGTGAAAAACTTTTATGAACGCGATGACACAAGTCGAATGATGCCAGGAGTGAAAGACTTTGTGTCGATCAAGAATGATGATGGAACTGGTTTACATTTTGAAAAAAGGTTACCACTGTGTAATGTCAGCGAGTTATATGCTTAATTTACATCAGAATAGGCTTGCAGATCAGTATTTCAAAATTCACAAAATTCAGACCTCGTCATTGTATTCTAGCAGGAAGCAGTGGTACTCATAATGTGTGCGTTTGCGTGCATCATGAGAATATCAAGTTGATAATGAATGAAATAAATATTCAACATTTAACCGAGGATACTGACATGGCGATCACAAATTAGCACGACTGTGTGGATGCTATTTTATGACCAAACTCTTCAAGTTCCTGTCATTTATGAGTGTGTGAAAACTCTCCAGGTACTGCAAACCTGAAAGATAACATCAGAAAAGCTTTTGCTAAACATTGTATTAATAAAGTGAGATTTTGAATTTGGTTACAGACCGACAGATGTAATGGATACTGATGAATTCCTAGATGATTTCTGTGATTGACTGTTGAAATTAAAAACTCGACCCTTTATTTCAAAGGAGCCTGGGGAGTTTTTGAATTGCTTCGATTTCGCTGAGAATTACGCGTTCATAATTCAGAATGCAGCTCACTCATTCCACTGGAATAAGGACCAAGCTGCAATATTCATTGTGGTGATTCATGCCTTAGCCACCGAGTTACTGAAAGCCAGATTTAAGAAAGCTGTTACGATATCAGGTACATTACAGTACTACACTTTCATTCCCACTCAAGGTGGAAAACTTCAACTCAAAATGTTTTCGTCCCCTGAGAAACACGACATCTTCTCGAATGGCGAAAAACAGAATCCGCAAAAGAGGTCTGCAAAGAAAACAGCTGTTGAAACTATAGTAAAAAAATCGATCAGAAAGACATATAATATTACCATATAATATTACTTAACTTAAAAAACTGACACTAAAGCGTTGCACAAAGATCCTCGGTGTGAGCGCACTAGAGGAGATCGCACGCCACCCGCCCTATCATGGCATCTTGTTTACGTATCGTTCTATTTCTCAAAGACGAATTAATTTGCAACTCTGAAAATTGAGGGTCTTATAGGAAAAAATCTCAGCTTTCTTTTTAAACTATTTTGAAGAAAAAAAAAGTGTCGTAATTTGAAAAAAAGTCAAATTTGTTTTTGATTTTCAAAAATTAGGGTCAAATTTCGACTTTTTTTAAAAATCGTTACGAACACCAAAAAGTTTGTGAAAAAATCTTTGAAAACATTTGTAGTGAAATTTTTTTAAAGCAATAGGAAAAAAGTTACAAATGTTTGAAAGTAAGGCCTTTCTTAAAAAAGCAAACAAAAATTGCACCCCCTCCACTTTGATAAATAATCATCAAAATTAATTAATTTTTGGTGTTAGGAGTACTATCTAATAGGACTACAATGGGGCCAATATTTAGCCTGATCGGACAACTTTCATTTTCGAGGTGGGTACACTTGAGAAATTATGCCCCCTAATGTTTGTAGCTTAATAACAAGAAAAGCAATTAACTTCAAAAATTTCTGATTATTGGAATTGAAAGAGTAACTCAGAAACTATTGATTGGCGTAAGAAAATGAAAATGGATTTTTTCCGTTTTAGGTCCCTTTCTTCGCGGATGGACATAAATGATAAAATCGTAACATAACTAACAGCTAAGCAAACAGAACCATAAGTTTACGAAATTTTTTTTTTCTAAGACAGTCATTTGATTGAAATGCGAAAAGTGATTTAATTTTTTACTCTATTATGAATGAAACATCTCGTTCAGAAGAAATCTTGCTACTGAAAAGTTTTTTATTTATCAAAATATAATTTATCTTTTACTCATTACAGAATAAATAAAGAGATTTCTAGGCATTTTTTGTAGACTTTATCAATAGATAGATGAATGAATAGATAGATGGATTGAATGATAGATTGAGTGATTTTGAATTGTATTTCTATTGAATCAATAGATTGCAATGAACAGACTTTAATATTGTGAATAATTCTGTAAGGGTTTAATTTCGTTTCCACTTACATAGAACGTTAAAGTATACATTTTTTTGTGATATTCAGCTTACAAATTATAATAATTATTAGTTGCAAATTTTGATGTTAATTCAGTTTCAGAATTAAAATAAGCCACGGCCATATAACGGATTTCCAAGGGTTTCACCACTCTTTTTTTTTAGTGTACACCAGATTACAAAACATTACCAAAGATTTCAAAAGGTTTCAAAGATTTTAAAATATTTGAAAGGATTTTGAACATTTTAAAAAGATTTCGCGGATTTCAAAGATTTAATTAGTACACCACATTAAATATATTTCACAACATTTCGAAGTTTTTAAACGATTTCACTAAGATTTCAAATAATTCAATTATTTCAACGAATAAAAAAGATTTCGCAAAAAAAGCTTTAAGAAAAATTTTACAAATATTTCAAAACATTTAACAAAAATTTCAAAGATTTCACAAAAATTTCCCAAAGATTTCGAACATTTCCAAAGATTTTAAAAAGGTAAACCAGTTTTCTAAGATTCTAAGATTTCATAAGATTTTACACAGATTAAAAATAGTTTAATAATTTCAAATGAATGCAAAAGATTTCAAAACGATTCCAAAAATAGTTCAATGATTGCATACAAATTTCATGAAGATTTCAAAAGAGTACAAGAATTCCAAAGATTTCAAAATGAGCACAGTACACCAGATTTCAAAGATTTCAAAAGATTTCAAATATTTCAATGATTTCAAACGAATACGAGAGTTTCCAACAAATTTGAGAAGATTTCAATGGTTTCCAACGAACACAAAAGATTACACAAAGATTTAAGAAAGCTTTCACAAAGATTTCAAAGATTTCATAAATATTTCAAAAGATTTTAAAGAGTTCAAGGATTTTAAATATTTTACAATAATTAAAAAAAAATCCAATAGATTACACATAAATTTCAAGATTTTATAAAGATTTTAGGTACTCAAAAAGATTTCAACGAATTCACAAAGATGTTGAAATATTTCACAAAGAATTAAAAGATTTCGCAAAGATTTCAAGGATTTCAAAGACGGTTTTTGTTTACAAAATGTTAAGAATTTGTTTATTTATGTTCCTGCTTTCTTCAAAAATTGTTTGCCAATAAAAAATGAAATGGCTGATTTTTTACATCCGTAGCAAACGGTTATTTCATTATTTAATGTAAAAAAAAGGAGACCTGGAAAAACTTGACTCTTGACCTGGAGAAGATCTTGAATTTCGTTCCTAAGAATCGCTGGACTCCCTGATAAGAACACTAGGAACTTGACTTAATTTCTTCATAGGCCCTAGCTAATAACTAAATAATAATAAATAGTCTAACCAAAACAAAACAGATATTTTGAAATAGAAGCGATGGGAACAGGCAGAGACGTAGAGTTATTCAGGTGGTTCTGAATTTTTAAATCCGAAGAAGATGCAGCAATCCTCAGAGGGTCCAAAACCCGTGGGGAAGGTTCTGGACCAGGGGAAAGGGCAGGAGGCTCAGAAGCATGATATGTCAACCGAGGAGAGGAGCGAAGAGTAGAGTGAGAGAAAGGGTGATCAGGGGAGTCACGACCACCTGCGTGGCGACAGTCCAAATCACTCAGCGCTGCCTCTGCCTTTTTAAATCCGCGGAAAATCTACAGAAAGCGAAATTTCATCACCTCGAATGTTTAAAGGCAAATCCCATAGAGCCGTAAAGAAGACGTGTGACCTCCTGTACAGTTAGCACATCGAGCACTCGTGAGTTTATTGTGACAGACTTGGTCCTGTGAAATTCTGCACAGAAATCACAAGTTGGTGCAGATGCTCTGCACTGATCCGAACTATGCATATACGCTGATAAGAGGGGTGGGGGAGACGGGTTATATTGTGCCCTCTCGTTAAAAGTGCTATCATTGTAAGTTCTGCGTCTAATGGACAGAATCATGTTTCTGACTTCATCGGTTGTTCTATTTAGGATCTCCAGAGTTAATTACTTCACCGCAACTCCGTTAATAAACGCCTTTTTGTATATTAGAGAGGCGGACACAGCAGTGTTATAGCCCTGATCCTGCAGCACCTGGGAAACAACTTAAAAGTTCGCATTGACCAGATCCAAACAAAATATTTTGACACGGTTCTGGCCGTATCTAAAGATCTATGTTGGACCGGATATAACAGATGGAATTTTTACCGCCAGAGTCAGCGGGTCATACTTGCCGACGCTTCTGTCCTGAATTTTACATTCCAGAATGATCAAAAGAGGATATATCTATAGATATATCCCGCCCCAAACATAATCAAACACTAATAATCGTGATAAGAGGAAGGGCAATTCGCAGTATATAATATGAAAGTAACTAGATACGTAAATATATCTCATCAAATCCGTGAGCGAGATAGAACATCTACTTATGATCATAGATCCATTTACGCATAGTCGCAAGAGTTATTAGGATTGCAAAGACAAATTAGGCAAGCAGCCCATCGAAGCAAAAGAAAATTTAACAACAGACTATAAAAAGCAGAATAAAGCGAAAAAAAGTATAGTGCTGAACCAAAGTGTATCAGAGCACATAGGCAGTAGAATTACGGACAATATTTCCAACTCTCACCTTCCAAGAGTCTGATTTTCCATATATGTGTAAAAAGCAGGATTCACAGCTCAAAAAATGTTTTCATTTAAAGCGTCAAATGATTTACCTCTATCCGGAAAAAATTAGTATAGTATAGACAGCAAAGATATATAATCTAATCAGCTGTAACGATACGCCATCCAGTTGCTCAAAAACAACTCAAACTCAAAATTTAAAAGGGAACGTAAGCGAAATCTAAGCTCGTGACTGCTCACTCAGTTCTGCTACGAGTAATAGTAAAGGGGATGAGTTTACATTTCCAGGAAAATTTTTATGCTAGGAAAAACTTTTGCTCGTAAGTAAGAGACTCAAGACGTCATGTTTAAGATGGCATACAGTATTTATTGAAAAGATAATAAGAGAGGGTTGATAGCAATTTTACAATTATAGGTAGCACAAAAAATAAAAAATCATAGGTAGCCAAATTATAAGAGAATCAATTGACTTTTAACTGCGACGAAGGCTACAATTCAAACCGACATTTTAATCGGGATTATAGCGAGAGCTTGACACGAGGCCTACATGGTGTCGGGAAGTGCAGCGATAGCGTGGCGAGGATTTACTAAAAGAGGATCAAAATTGAAATTAATTTATATCGGAAGCAAGATTTAGAGGGCGAAACAGAACTGATTTTTCCACATTGAGGCCCCACGTGTCCAATAAAATCAAAAACCAAGATCTCGAGGAGTTCGCGAGAATTCCATGCTTCACAACAGGTACGAAGCTGACCTTGCCTTAACTTTAAATTTGAGTTAACTGATTTTAATGGTTAATTACTTTGAGAGTTTCTAAAGATTTAAATTGTGAGAAGTCGCGTTTGAACCGTTCCGGCACGTGGCTGCTAAACGAAAGAGAGCTCTACTTGCCGATTGTCGAGCGCTTCGTCTCGTCTCCTTTGGGCTGGTTCCTAATGGCTTCCCCTGAATGGCTGCTTTCACTGCACTGTCCTGGGATTGGTGAACTTGCTCGGCTCGACCTCGCCAGTGCCGCTATATCACAAGAGAGTGCCGGGACGGCTTCTATGGAAATGGTTGGTAATGAGGAAACTCTCATCCTCTCTGGTTCGAGTGCGTCCGCATTGGTACTGACAGCAGCAAATTTAAGACCACCAAAATTGATTCTCATCCCATTCGGGGAGTCTTGATGTGGGTTGGAGTTTCGTATCCTGCTTCTTCCCTCAAAAGTATTACTGGAGAAATCAAGGTTTCGCTCCGAGACGAAGTAGTGATTCCCAAAACCTAGGGAAAGTAATCCGGACGTCTACCCTGGCTTTGGAGGCATCCACAAATTTCGAGTCAGATTCTGTGTGATTAGAGATAGCAGATTGACAAGTAGGAACCAGTTTTACATGTGAACCTCGGTTCTCAGATCGAAACGACGTCAAACGAAACCTTGTTCTCTAGGCGTCCCCAGAGTTCCATAATCCCTCGTTGTCCCTCTCGTTGGTGATGAGGCAGAGGCAAGGTCATAAACAAAAATAGTTACCTAACGCATCAGTCTTTAGATTCTTGAAATTAATCTGAAGTTATGCCCTTGGACTGTCGTGCCACGTGACGGAAAGGAACAGATTTCCTTTGTTGGATTAAATAAAACATCAAAAAGCTGGCTAAAATTTTTCCTCGTTACACAGCACAGCAATCCAAATTGCCCGCCAAGCCTCCATTTAGTATAGCGTTTTGAGTGGAAAATATAATGTCACTAGTGACCACTAGGAAAGTCACATGTGACACCTTGGCGGAGAATCTTTACCTGTATTAGGGTGGCCCAAAAACATACATTTTGGAATTTTCGACCCGTGCAGTAGCCAAATCGTACTCTCGTGGAAGCAAATAAATACATATTTTCTTATTTTGAAACAAAATGATTTTTAGTACGTCGTGTGGTATTTTGAAGTTTTCTCTTGAAGTACGAAAGAAAATAGAAAAGTTTCAAGAGAACCTGAAGCGAGCCCTAAGGTTTAACCCAGGCGACAGTTTTAGTGTTATTACTCTGCTATTCAACTCATTCAAGTCAAGTGTCCTCCTAGGGTTCGGGTATGGTAAAAAATTGGACTGGCTCCCCCGACAGTGCAAAAAAAATGAAAAATGTACTAGGCTACAGGTTTGGGCCTGTAGCAGGGGGCTTTATGGTCGAGCCTGCATCTGGAAGTCCTGAACCTCTAACAATAAGCCACTTTGTCTTCAATTTAGCTGCCATAAATTCTGCAGTTTACAAGTGACGCTGCTGTTAAGCTAAAATTTATATTTTATCATTTTTGTAATTGCTTCAAAACTATAAATTAAAAAATAATGAACATTTTTTTAATAAATCTGTTCTCAATACCCTCAAGAATGCTTCTTGAAAATTTCAAATTGAACAATCATATCTAAGGCTCGCTACGAGTCTACAATTATTGAAATTTTATGCAACTTTCGAGAGTCCGAATTCGGCCTCTGCGCGGGTCGAAAATTCCAAAATGGATATTTTTGGGCCACCCTAACCTGTATGTTACTACTCAAGATAGTAATTGTGTTAGCTGGGATCTTAGTCAGTATCCACTAACATGATAATCGTTTTATAAAGTTTGCAGTAATGGTTTAAACCCAATATAAAATGTTTATAGGCTCATGTTTTAGTTTTACAGATAACCTCAAAAGCATAAAAGGAATCTTAAGCAATCGATCTGAAAAATACAGAGATTTTGATAAAAACTCACTTCCAAGACACGCCACACATTTCCTTCACCATCACGCAAAAGATTTTCAATTTATAAAAAATGTTTTCGACAGTTTGAAGTTATCTTCGAGATATACGGAATTTCAGAGATTACAGCCGCCATGATTTTTTTCCTATAATATCATTCGGACATTCTAATCATTTGTTCGAAATTGAATCGTCACCTGTTCAGGTTTTTATAGCCACATTTGATAAGCTGAATTAGCTGCATTACGTGATCATTACAAGAAATTGATGTCACGGTGTTACCTGGGTACGCTATAAATCATGTTAAGTGAATTACGAGGCACTTACAGAACATAGTAATCTGGAAAATTACAAGTCTGTTGCAAACAAATTAAGTTTTACAAATCAGCAACTTTGGTTTTTTATAACTTATAGAAATAATTTTTATCTCTTTTCTGAAACTGATATAAATTATAGTATAAATAGAACACTCAGCAAAAAGCAATTCCAGATATACTAAAAACTGCATTAAAGTAGAATATGGATATCCACGGATACTGGTTTTTCATCCCCTTCTCCGAGCGCTTTTCCGTGCCGCCTCCTCGCTCACTCCATTACTCTCTACCGACGGCTGTAACAGAGGACATTGACGAGTTTCAGATTTCACATGATTTACTCTTTCAGTGGGCATGCCTGAAGTAGAACTATGGGTGTCTCTAATTTTTGCTTCCTTATGGAGAAAGTTTTTATTCTGTTCCCTATATATAAGAAATCGCATAACCTCCATCTTGATTCTGTTCTATTCTTAGATTTAGAACTTGCATCGCGTTATGCGGTATGTTTTAGCGTTACCCTTGATACTGGCTCATTCCATGAAGGTTTTCGATAAAGTTGTATTGTGTATAGATTTTTCAATAATGGTAGAGGAAGAATTTTTTTCTAAAATTAATTGTAATTCTGTTCCTGTCTTCAGCTCGTCCTCAGGTAGACACTTTTTGGAATTGTTTATGTGACAAAACAAGAGAAAGGAGGAGGGTCAATAAGGCCGGTTTTTATTCCATCTACTGATTGGTCTCAAAAGTGTTTTATTTTAATCATCTAACTAGGTCTCATAACCCCTTAAAAGGATTTTTCCGCCAAGTCATTTGATTTCAAGAAACGACATTAAGACCGACCGGGGAAAACAGGCACCTTCTGAGAGATGATCACGATTTCAGGACAAGAAGGAACATTAATATGCAAGTTCCTCTTAAGCCCCAAGATCTGGCTGAAATGGATGCCTCTCTTCGTGGAGAAATCTCGCAAGAATCCGACCTCTGGACCATCAATTGCTCAGTTTATGATGCTGCGAGAGCTTTGGCTGATTCAAATCGAAGGCTCAAACCTACGATGGATCAAAAGACTAAATGACGCTTAAATCAACTGAACAAGATGATTGGATGAGCAAGACAGAATGCGTCCCGTGTTCAATGTGTGATTGACTACATAACATCTGGTAGACCGTTCACGGAAAGGGTTCGAAAGTTCGCCCAAGAACTAAGGATCTTGAATCACACACTAAACAAGTCAAAGCTGCTGACAATCAAGCAGCATATTGTTGACAAAATAGGCTGTTATCTGATGCAAGGAGAAGAATACAGAAGAGGGAGAGATGGATCAGGGAGAATCAACAGTTCCTCGCTGACCCATCTCGCCTGTTCAATGATCACCCTGTTTCTGTCAAAAATCCACCCAAGCCCAACGAGGTAGACACTTTTTGGAGAGTGTTATACAAGATCCCGAAAACACTAAAGTTGAAAGAAGATACTGACAATATCATTCGCTTCAAGGAATTTTGCGACTACCTCATAAAATCTGAGGAGGAATGTCCATCAATCACTGCCGAAGAGGTGAAAAAAGCACAAAGAACCGCCCATTCCGCAGTGGCTGGTATTTGGACGCACTATACTCCTACCGAAGAAAGGCAACTTGTCCAACCCACAGAGATGTACGAGCAACGTGGCTCGAGAAAAGGTGTAGCAGGATGTCGAGAGATCCTGCTAATTGACAGGTGCGTCTGTAAAGACGCTGCAGCCAATCAGCACGTCCTGTGAATGGCCTGGATTGACTACCTGAATGCTTTCGATTCAACATCTCATAGACTTATCATCTGTCTGTTGGAAAGCTTGAAGGTGCATCCACCAGCGCTTTCTGTCTCGCAGGTATGGTCGGAGAAGGCAAAGCACATAAAGCTCATACCGAAATCGCAAGGGTTCCTTGCAATCACAGCACGGTTAAGAGATAGGCTTTTCTCGCTCGGCGACACTGCTCTTGGAGTATGGAATGTTTAACTTTCCTAGTATAATATATACTCATGCTTAAAATGCATGAATTCTAGCTAGGACAACAAGAAAAAAAACCTGATGCAAACGCATGAGAGGTAACCTTGGTGTTTTACTTCGATTTTTTTTCTCCGTGTGGAAGCAAGAGAGAACGGTAACGAGAAGGAGGTTCACTGTTTGCTATATGTCGCATATATTAATTCATCATATCGACGAAGTGCAGCTGGAGCGATAAGTGAGAGATGACTTAATATACATCGGGAGAAGCGTATCTGAGCTAGAACGATGAGAGGGAGAGAAGCAAGCGCCCGGTCTCTCTCCCTCTCATGGGACGCAGTGTTTCCATTTACACAGTTT
This sequence comes from Andricus kollari, assembly GCA_932074435.1. NCBI lineage: Eukaryota > Metazoa > Arthropoda > Insecta > Hymenoptera > Cynipidae > Andricus > Andricus kollari. Next base: position 21,177 of record CAKNWW010331642.1, read on the forward strand.
GAGCATGTGCTTAGCGTCTGGTGTAAAGACTAAAGACAGTCAATGCAATACACTTTTGAGTCACCCAGCAAAGAATTTACCGTCCCGACTTAGGTGTAACTCCATATCGGGGTCTAAGAATTTTACACATAAAAAATATCCATAAAAACACATTTTTTACAATTTTTGAAATCCCTACTACTCCCTGAATTATTCAACCTTTTTTTTATTTTATCGGGTTTCGCACTATTTACTAAATACACCCTTAGATTTGGTGGTCTACTTTTCTACATTTGAGGACATGTTAAACAGGACGTAAAAATATCCGAAACCTTTATTAACAAGTTTCAATCTTCTTAATTGTTGTTTAAATATAAATGCAACTGATTTCATAAACAATTTGAGAAAATTGTATAACCCTTTCATATTACATTTTATTAGCGTTTACCATGGTCTCAATCGTTACTTAAAATGTTGAGGTTATTTTTAGTTCACGTTTAGATGGCATTATTTATTAAAGTTACTCGTAAAGATAATTCTGCACGCAAGTGCAGCATGTTCTCTTTAAAATGAACTTTAGAAACACAAAATATTAAATAATTAGAGTAATGTACTAATAATTTAAAAAATTATTAAAATTCAAGTTCTTTATGGATATTTTTCTTCTAAATGACACAGTTTTTTTACGTTTTAATTTTCGAGGAGAGTATATTCCTTTGTTGCATGCTCCACATTGTTTTAATTTTCTTTCTTTTCAATTTAACAACTTATGATTATTTGATCATTCTGATATCTCCGGTGGTAAGTAACTACATTTTCTTACATAAGACATGGCTTTAAATATTTAGAAAAATTACGTAACATAGGTTTCCGCTATTAGCGAGCAATCAGTTTTTTTTAAATAACTCACTTTTTAAATACATAAAGCAATTGCAAATAAATCGGACACAGGGATGACTGTTTCAATATTAATAATAATTATACATAACATTACAATATTTCCCACAATATATCTTCGATCTGAATCCATATGCTTATAATATTCTGTCTTTGATTTTTCTGCGCATATTCATGGAAAAATGAGATTACTGCTGAAACAAGCTATTTTGTTTTATTTTTAATTGAAGAAAAATAACCATCTTAACTTTATTTTATCTTTGAAGACAATATTAACTGGTATAACACATCATCGAACAAATAATATTTTCGCAACATGCGGTGAAGTATGTCAACTATGGGATGAAACTAGGAACAAACCAATCCGTACATTCAAATGGGGTGTGGATAGTTTGCATGATGTTAAGTATAATCCTATTCACACCAATTTACTAGGTGAGTTTACTCTTTTATTTATCACTTGAGTACCTCCATGCCCCCTTACCTTGCTTTGGCGTTCTAAACTCTTTATTTGCCTCTTATTATTTGTCAGCTGCCTGCTCAGCCGATCGCAGTATAATTTTATATGACACCAGAGAAGTCGGACCTTTGCGTAAAGTAGTCATGTCATTACGCAGTAATAAACTTTCTTGGAATCCAATGGAGGCATTCACGTTTACATGTGCGAATGAAGATTACAAGTATGTTGAAATAAATAGTTGCAGTAGCTTTAAAATGGTTAGAGATAAAATGTCATAAAGAGATGTGTAATATATACATATATATTTTTTTCTTTCAAGTCTGTACACATTTGATACACGCAAGTTAAAAACACCAGTAAATGTTCATATGGATCATGTTGAAGCTGTCATGGATGTGGATTACAGTCCAACTGGAAGGGAATTTGTTTCAGGCAGCTATGATAAAACAATACGCATTTTTGAAGTAAATAAAGGACGATCACGAGAGGTTTATCATACGAAACGAATGCAAAGAGTTACGAGCATCGCCTGGTCACTTGACAATAAGTATATACTAAACGGTAGCGATGAAATGAATATCCGTGTTTGGAAAGCTCGAGCTGCAGAAAAATTGGGAGTGGTATGTATGTGCATGAAGCATTTGAATTTCTCAGAGAAAAAAGGATAAACAAAGATTCACTCTAAATACACTCATACATTCAAATGACAAAGGCATATCATATTTCTAATCATACCGTTGTAAAAATATTAAAACCTGGGCAAACGTAATCCTGACGAATTCGGAACAGATCGCTTCATTATACTGGGTGTTTTTTTTAACTTGAGACATCGAAATATCTCAAAAAATACGCATCCTATGAAAAAAATATCCGTAATAAAAACTTTATTTTCGAGGGGGAAGAGCGACTGAAAATAAAAAGTTTTTATTACGGATATTTTTTCATAGGATGCGTATTTTTTTTAGATAGTTTGATGTCTCAAGTTGAAAAAAAACACCTGGTATAAAGCCGTTTGAATGCGGCCTCCTTGTAATGGTTTTAGTAAAATCCAATGCTTTAGGCGACTCAAATAATCGCACTTCATAAACGGAAACTTCCTGCCATGAGTTTGTAGCTTTGGATTCGTCGCCTATTAATGTATACGGGGTTGGTGGGGTTATGAAAAACACGTCACGTTGAAAAACAGTTTTAAATTGAACCCCGATGTAAGGAGCTGCAGTGTAAGGCGTTTCTAGAGTGTTGGTCGGCTGCAGTCGGTGATAAGGGGATTCAAGGGGCCGAGTGAGGCGCTGTAACCTCTGTGGAGTTGTGCAGTTCCGTAGCCAGAAAGCGGGTAGTGCGAACACTCATGCGCATATTATGCTTCATATTATGTATTTGTACTGGAAATGGTTCATACGGCTATTGCAGGCCATTTCCGAGACCGTCCTTATATAGGGGTTCCAGTGTAATCGTGTAAATATAAAAAATGTGCTTACTAAAATTTAACTAAAACCGCACACTTTACGATGAGTCATATTTTACTTTTTCGATCTGGGAGATGGAAGGCAGTAAAGTTAGAAGAAGTGAAGGAGTTTAAATATTTGGGATATTCCTAGAAAACAAATGGCGATCATAGAGCGCATATAACAGAAACGATAAAAAAGCGGCAGGGGTAATGAAACAGATATAGGTAGTAGACAAAAGAAAGTTAAAAAAAGGTTGGAGATATAGGGATGGAAATAAAGGAAGGAGATCGAGTGTTTACAAGAAAGGTATATAAGGTGGGCGCTAGGGGTAGAGTGGAGGATGCCTGGATGTATGGTGAGAGAAGAAGCGCAAAGGGATAAATTAAGTACCAGAGCGGGAAAGAGGGTATGGAATTTTGAGACGAAGCTAAGGGAAGGGAGTAGGCGAAAAAGTGTTTCAACTAGGTAGAAAAAAGACGAAGGGCGATATAATTAACGAGATAAGAAGAAGATAGGAGGCAGTACTTAAGTAATAGAGACATAGGAGAGGGGACTGAAGCAGAGTCTCCAGAACGTGGGATTTTTTGGCCCCCACCACTTTCCCATCTGGGAGAATACATGCAAGCGTAGCGTCGGTGAGGCGGCCAGCCTCGTGTAAAACCGAAAATGCACGAGGCACGATCACGGAGTGATGTAGTCTTGAGATATTTAATGATTATGTTTTTCCCGAATAAGTGTGGAATGTTTTTGACTATCCGATTCTGCAGTTTCTTTTTTCATTATTTATGTTTTATTTGTCAATTGATTTTAAATATTATAAAGTCAAAATAATAATAAACGATAATTATCTTTAAATAACTAAATTAATCAAAATTTTTACTGTATACTTACCTCTGATATTTACCTTTCTTTTCATGCTATTTTAGGCTCTAATCACAATTTTGGAGATTTTAAGAGAAAAGCAAAAAAGATATTAATTTTACCTCATAGGCTTTCTTAATATATAAAAACTTTACTTTAAAAATTGT
>CAKNWW010331789.1:0-11402 GCA_932074435.1 Andricus kollari
TAAAAATTCTAAATTATAGTGAGTGCCCTCGACTTTCACGTTTTGGGATCATACAGTTAACTATCACTCGATTCTTCACCCAATAGCTATATGTCATGTAAATAGTTTTGAGTCTCAGAAATATCAAGCTCTTCATGTACCTGAAACGATTCTTCCTCAGTATCTGACTCTGCCTCTAAATCTGGATGACTGGAATTAGTAACTTCTAGAAAAGAGAGTAGCTTTTATACTGATTCGCCAGTCATTCAAATCCGATTCAATCGAAAATACTTTTGAATAAAACAGAAACCTCCCAAAAATTACTTTCAGTTGTTCTAGAGGCATTGCCAATTTTTTTATGTAGTTATAAACAAATTAGGAAACCAACTTGTTTTTTAAGGAACGTTCACCAATTACGTAATATTTGTCACCTCTTCTTACTCCCCTCCCCTCTGTAACGCATTTTTGGTGGTTTTCCTGTATATTCTCGCAATGTCTGCAGCAGAAATCAGAACCCCTTCCCCCAAACCCTCATTATCTATTGTTGTGTATTTTGTAAACGCTTCCTGATTAGAATCACTATTCATTCAATTTAGTCCTGTATTTTCTATACAAAATTGATGGATTACCACATTTACTAATTGCTTGTGAAAGATAAACATCAATTGGAAAAAGTTTATATTATTTGAGACATGCTCCGCAACAGGACATTACGTATCACTTTTCAAAAGAGTCATTTTATACCAGCGCCGCTGGAATCTATTCCTATTGCCACATAACTAGTGGGAGACCCATTATATCGACCAATTTTTTTATTTGGAAAAAAGTCAAGCTTTCGTTTAATAGTATATTGTGTTACGACGCAGCAAACCCCGGTTTTGACGTCCGAGGCCGATGTTTGTTGCGAAGTGACACACGATATTTTATGCAAAAACGGAATGGTTTTCGGATGCGAGTGTGTGTTGTGGGTGAAGTTGTAAAAAGGAAAAATACAATCTTTGATCATAAATACAATAATCAGTTTCAGCTTCTTCTTGCAAGTTATATTCCTTAATTTGAATTAAAATCATCTCTTCGGTTCAAATTTTTCTAAATTGAGAATTTAATTATACAATTTTTGGTTGAAAATTTATCGTTTTAACTTTAAAATTCATGTATTTTGTTGAAAATTCGTCTTTTTGATCAAAAATTAATCTTCTTGGTTGAAAATCCATCTTTTTGATTGAATATTCAACTACTGCCGTTATAGATTCATCATTTTAATTGAAAATTTATCTTTTTGGTTCGCAATTAAATTATTCCACTAGAAGGTTTATAATTTTAGTAGAAAATTCATCACTTTGGTTGAAAATAACTATTTTGTTGAAAATTCTTTTTGTTTGAAAATTAATTTGTTTGAAACTAGAAATGTAACTATTTCATTCTTGGTTGAAAATGGATCCTTTTGTGGATGAAAATTCAACTATTTGGTTGAAAATTGATGTCTCTTATTTAAAAATGAAAGTATTTGTTTAAAAATGTATATACTTTGTGAAAAATTTGTCTTTTTTTGTTGTTATCGGTTGACAAAAGACTCGCGGGCTTTCGTGCAATCTGACTCACGTGTTGTTGCGTGTTGCCGACCGGCATGCACTGTAGCCTGTACAACTGTATTGTACAGTCCACAAATATCAGTCATATGGACCGCGCATGCGTCAAAATAGAAAGACAGGAGAGTGTCGCCGCTTGGACCAAAAGCGCATGCGCGCACTCCGTAAAAGTATACTTTTCCGGCGGCCGGCCGGAAAAATACCCCCTCCGACAAACGAGCACTTCGCGTCCCCCAAACAGGCAGAGAATGATACGAAAACCGTCCGTTTTTGCATAAATTTTGTTTTAAAAAATTTTAAGTGTCGGAAAAGAGAATATGGCGTATTCGGGACTAAAATCGGCAGGTAATATAAAGAATTGTTTAGAAAGTGTCGCCATTGATAATTATTTAAATTTAACCCTCATTATATTATTTGTCATATTGGTTAGTCATTCTGCACTATTAAAAACAAATTTTTTCCTTGACGTTTCAGCAGAAATAACCCTCAAATTATTGTGAGACATTCTGCACTGTTAAAAAAATATTTTTCCTTGAATTTTCGGCACACATAATCCCTCAAATATGAATATTGAACGTAAGTATATTTATCTTATTTTCATTCAATTGTACATATTTTCTTCATAATTTGTTTTTTATTCCATAATTATTAATTGAAATCGAAATGCGCCACATTGCCGAACAAGGTACTGGCGCTGATTCACTTTCGGTAAAACACATTAACTGTTTTAATGAACTTCAATTAAATTATCTCCATTCACAGAGCATTGGTAAGATATTTGCTTTAACAAAATATATTTTACTAAAATATTTAACTTTATATTTGAATCTTAATCGTGCCTTTTCCTTTATGTGCGCCGCATTCGCCGCCGCTCCCCTATCGGGTGTTCCAAGGAGGCAAAAATCTTTTTATCCTAGGTACAAAATATAATATTCTAAACTCAACAAAACGATTCAACTAAAAACTTAGATTAATTGAAGCAAACGAACTTAGTCAACTAGAAAAAAGTTTTGTTTATTTAACCAACATTTTTTCTGAAGTCAAACAAATTCGGTCAATAGTCGAGCAATAGAGTAGCGACAAAGCGGGCGTACCTTCAGCTGATAATTGCGCATCAACTAAAAAATATTTTTCACTATGGAGAAAAATCCCACAGAAATGGTTCAAACAGCCCTGACTGTTTACGTTTGGTTCGTTTCACATTTCTGCATTGTTTTCTTTAATATACCTGACCATCATATTATATTCATTTCTTTTATATGATTGTTAGATTATAACGTGGAGCTGGCATGAAGTTGAGATACTGTGTATTTTGATATTTGTCGCAGAGTAAAGAATTTTTAAATCACTGTATTTTATAGAACCGTAATTTAAATGTTTGCTTATCTGAAAGATTTTCATATCGTAAAGCTACTATATTTTTAATCTGTCGTTGATTTGGTATTGTTGTTAGCTTGCAATTTTCTTTACGATAATCATCTCCAAACTTCTCTATCGAATTTCGATTTTGAAACTCTTACATTTACATTTTATTTTGCTCTATGCAAATTAAACACGGTGCCGAACCAGCAATTCCTCGAATTTGGCTGAGTTTCAAATTAGTGAAGTCGTTTGGTACCGCAGAATTACTTTTAATTAAGGGTAAATTGTAAGCTCTGATGACACAAATTACCGACTTTCCCAAGTGTTTTTTTCCGACTGTCTTATTCACTCTTATATATAAACTAATGAAAATATCCTGCTTGTATTCCTTTATAATGACCACTGGTTTTATTTTTGGCTACCTCATCAAATTTCAGCCAGACATAGTAAGTTTACAGTATAATACAGCCGAAAAAAGTACATGGCGAAAGGGGCCATCCATGAATAACGTGACCGTAAGAGGGTTTGGGGGATAGCAAACATATTACGGTCAAGAAATGGGACGGGCTCTCACCCCCCGCCCCCGCCCGCGGGGGGCGGGGGGCGGTCGAAAATTAGCCGAGTAACGATTAAGTGATTTACGGAAGCTCTAAAAATGTATTTCCTGAAGGCATAGTTTACTGTTTTCCCTTAAGGGTGTTAGTTAAAATCTGTTAAAACTCAATATTTGCATTTTAATTTACAAATATTTGAATCGTACATACACTGTAAAAAATGTATGTTGCAAACTTTAAATACATGTATTGGAAGTTTATTTGGGAAACGTACGGTAATGCTACAATACATTATGTCAGGGCTCACCACTTTCAGTAGGTGCTGACTGCCACGACAAGTGCAGGACTACCACCAATTTTTTCTGTCATTTTTTTCTTCGATTTTCAGGAATCCTGGAAAGGGTTACAGTCGGTACGTTCACGGCTCGTTGCGGCTCATTGTTCACACCGACGGGTCTGATTTTTTTCTACTAGTATTCACAATACATTTCATTTTTTCATTTCAAACTGTAATTTACCGTGAAGGATTAGGGACCAGTCGAACGACAAGATTTATGAGGGCCTGTTCTCGGGGCTGTTTGACCTAGTCTCGCGACTGCCACTGTCAGTATTTGCAGTCGCCGACTGCCTTTTGGTGAGCCCTGCATTATGTATTGGAATTTTACAATATCTCATAGAGTTCGCGCTATTGGAATGTTCAACAGTGACTCCACGAATTACAACACTTACAAAATTGCAGTTTCGTCATTCCAATACCGTGTTTCCAATTTTACGTTACGCTTGTATTGTAGATGTCTTGCAGAATCCCAAACATTTTCAATAGTGTAGTTTTTCTTTAAAGACTTCTTTTTTAAACAGAAGCCTGACGATCAAGCGGAAAATATCTCATTTTAATAGTTGTTTCGCCTGGTTTCGCGAAAACAAAGTTTTCGAAGAGTTAGTCTACTTCGTAATGCTAAATTCTAGTTGACTCTGAAACTAAAATACTTCTATGTAATAAAGAAGAGGAAAAAATATAGGGGAGAGTGAACATTAGTGGGTATATGATGCAAAAGATTTTGTATACCTGACCTGCCTGACTATACAAAGTCAACGTTTTTGTGAGAAAATAATTTTTCTAGTTTATGAAGTCCTCTGATGACAGTGGTTCGATCATCAAATTTTCTCTTGCACGCTGTTATGAACAAAGTTATTTTTCCTGCAATTGCTAGAAAAAAATTTCAGGCAAGGGCCAAATTTTTTCGCATGAAATTACGTATAGGGGCAAGTATGTAACAATCCGTAGTGTAGGGGCCTAAATCTCTAGCTATAAGCTTACGTCTTATGTAATTTTTTCACTTTTATTTCGACTTTAATTGTTCGAAAATTGACGTTGTTTTTTTCTAATTGCTGTGACACTTATTATTTCAAAACAAAATAAAAAGAGAGAGCGAGAGAATCGACGTAAATTTCGAAAAAGTAGAAGTGAAAGTGAAAAAGTTTCATTATCGCCACCTTTTTCACAAAAACGCGAATATCACCTAACCTACGATCGACAAAGTGGGCTCTTTCCTTGCCTAGCGCCACGCATTATTATACATTATTATACATTATTATATTATTATTATAGGCGTGACTTGCTCGATGAGGAAATGAGTAATGTGAGGTAGGGGGTATAGATTTTTCAGATTGATCTATAATTCTCGTGTTATTTATTCAAATTACAAGTTCGTTCTTCAACACTACTCCGACCTAAATTTCTGGTCAGTCTCTCTAGCGGTCACCCCAAGTGAAGAGCCTCACAAAATTGTTATATGTGGTTCCCCACTTGAGCCCATTATTATCCAAGGTCTTTGTTTCAGGCCTCATTCACTCTATTGTCACTCTAATAATGAATTTAGTATTTATTTTACGTTTCATGAGTAGTGAAAAACTTTAATTAGAAATTTAAATCTAATTAGTATTATTATTAGGTACTGCATACTTATTATACAGAAATTGTTCGACCACAGTTTGCTACCCAATGTTAAGCACATCCTGCTCACAAGAAAATTATGTATACTAATTTATTATTGCAATTTTATACATGCTGTGTCATCAAGTATTCTAATAGCTGAAATCATTAGCAATATTTATCAGAAGCATGTGTATTCTCAAAGCCGCCTACTTCTGTCCACATACTTGCTGCATTCAAGATAAATTTTTTCAGCATAACCTAAAAAACAGTTTTTTCATTTTTCTTATTTATTAATGGATTTAAAGGGCTTACTTTTTTCAACCTAGTGCGTTCGCGTTCACGTTATTTATCCCTGAAGTTTTAAATGAATTGCTTCATAGATTTTTTAAATAATTAGTAGTGATTAAGAGCTTTCACCCAACACCTTTAAGCGTACAAAAAATATTGGTCTTGGAAGGTGGTTTTAATTTCGTGAACTATAAATATTTTTCTAGTATAATTTTTAGCAACAAATGTACAGGATACATCACCGCTGATGTGCATTCAGAAAAGCGAACCTTGAATTCTAGAGCTAGGAGCGGAATTTATGATATTAAAGTAAAGACACATTAATAGTAATATACGCAGAAGGGCAAGGAAAATGAAATTGGTCGGTTAACCTACGGCAGGCTGGAACGCGTATAATCAGCACAGCCATTTTCCTTCACGTCGTCGGTTCTTGTCGACATTTCGCCACATATAATAAATTCACACTCAGAAATTCTGTAGTCCAGCAGCAAAGAAAAATGAAATAAACGAGTTCAGATTTTTATGATTACAAGAAAGTCATAAACAGCAACAAACTTTAAAGCGTTTGAAATTCAACAGCTAAAAATTTTTAATCGTGATAATCTATATAATTAAAAAATAAAATATGTAAATATATTTTTCAATTACATTAGGTATGTTTTGAGAAATATCACTGAATCCTTTAAATATTGAGCAATTTTTCAATAAAATTTTTCTATCTAAATGTGTCAAAAATTATACAAAATAAGACATTAATACTCTTAAAGTAATATTTGGACCTACATAAGTCATAGAAGGAATTTTTCGGACAATTATTATTTGGATACAAAATATGTCAAAGATTGAGACATAGGAGTCGTCAACTATTTGGACAAAAAAATTACTATTAAAACATAGTACGTACCGTTATTGGGACTAAACATAGAAGGTGTCAAGTATTTGGACATAAAAGACTGTGGAAGACTATGGAATACGTAGATATAACATGTGTTTACTATGGAGATATATAAGATTTTGAATATAGGGAAATATGGTCAACAAATCATGAATTAACTACCGCGACATAATCAGTATATCGATGTTTAGGATTTACCTATTATATTAAATTATAGTCACCCAGAAACAAAAATTTCTTTATATAACAAAATCGTTTTGTTGACCGCATTGGGTTCATTTCAGAAAAAATTTTGTTTAAATGAACAAAATTTGTGTTCGGTTAACCGCATTTATTTTCCTCAATCAATCAAAGAATCGTTTTGTTGATTTTAGAAAATATTTTATTGATTCAAAACAAAATTTTTTTGGTGGTATCTACTAAATAATTTGAGAGAGCATTTTACTAGAATCAACCAAAGATTTGGTTGATTCAATCAAAATATTATGTTGAAAGCATCTTAAAAGTTATGGACGCATTGGCACTTGGCACGATCGCCTACTCCAATTCAAGATGACAGTCCACGTGCAACAGTTCGTAGCGTCGCGTAAAAAACATAAAAATATAATCCGTTTGCGTTTGCATCTCGGTGATCCCTATCAAAATAAGTGATCCGGAAAGAAAGTGGATTGGGTATAAGTTATTACGTGAAAAATACGCGAGATTACTTGAATCTGCGTGATTGCCTAAGATTGTGTGATTAAGTTTTTGATAAAACAACCTGACGATTTTTTGAATAAAATAAACAACGGATTTTGCACAATTTATATTGCAAATAGCTTGCCGTGGAAGTGTCTAGTTTTGTGATATTTAGTCGTTAAATAAACTTCTAAATAATTCACGAAAAATTACACAATTCCATGGTTAGATGAACTGCAAATTTTAATTCAAACAACCAAAATCATTTCTTAGACCAACAACAACACTTTTTTGAAATAACTAAAATATTCTCTTGGATCAACCAAAATATATGGTATAATCAACCAAATTCTACCAACCAAAAAATCGTCTTGAGTCAACCAAATATCTTGTTTTCCATATAACAACCATTAATTACGTAAGGCAACACAAGTATAAATATCATATTGTGATCCTTCTCATATTTTTGTAGACTATATTATGTTTTCTCCCACATTTATTTGTTGTTTTTTATGTAATTATTAAAGACTGTGTGATGATTCTCGTGTATTGGGCGCTTTGGAAGGTGTTCTGAAAATATAAATTTACTATATTGCAGTGGAATAACATTTATCTAAAATGAGTTCGAATATGACTTCAAAGTTCTGTCCTACATCATTCCATATTTACTGCTTGCATTTTTTAAATTTATTTTGGTTCCCTGCATTTTCTTTCCACAATTTATTTTGCCATCTAGGTACTGGCCATACATGGCATTCTTTTTGAAAACAAATACGATTATCTTGTTTTCCTGAAGGTTTGGGCGCTACTCTTTACATTGATAAATGCTTGTCAATTCTATGTAATCCTCGTCAATTGGTTTAGTCTATCCCTTCTCCTCCTCAGGCGGTTAGGTGCATGGACTTTACGCTAGATGTTCGGGGTTCGATCCCTGAGCCGGTACCACTGGAAATTTTTCTATATACCCTAACCGAGATTTTGGTGGTTCGGATCCCACCTTAAACTGTAAGTCCCCCCATTATGCACTTAGCTATAACCCAGTCCGTGGTTGGTAGGATGGAAAACCAGGGTTTGTCCAATATATCAAATTAGGCACACTGCTCTTATCAGATCACTTGATTGGATTAAAAAAGTGCGTTTAAGACTGATAATGTATACCGGCACATTCCCGTGCAGACTATTATTAAAACTCAAACTCTTAGTAAACATTCCTTCAATATATTTGGCTGTAACTATCTTAAGCCTGAGAGAAAAATGAGCTTCCTCATTTTTTAAATAATAATAACAGCATTAAGCTTCGATACACTGTGAAGATCCACAAATATACGCAGCTTAAGCAGGAGATTCTGAATGTTGATGGTAAAGATCTCCTTTACATGAATCATCCATGCGAAGTGCACTCATCACTTGGAAGAACTGGGATTTGAAAAAATGTCACACCTTATACAAAAGGTGATATTTCTGAAAGCCTGCCGCATTGAACGGAGTTTTCTAGGCGCTAATAACGATAGCGGCTAGTCGTCTTCCACAATAAAGGACATCATGCCTATATAGCAAATAAGACTGGTATTGTCACATTATATTTTGCTTAATTTAATTTTTAATTTTTAATCAATTTTCTCAACCTTCCTTCTTTTTTTGGATGTGTGTATATCCGTATACGTGTGTGCATGTGTGTGTTTCGTGCACTGTTCGCATTACTTTTGTAAAGAATTGCTAGTCGTCCCGTTCAGGTAATGTGGGTGATGACGAATGGACGGTAGGTGTATAAGGGTTGTCTCCCTATAAATCAGTTCTCCAGTATGTGTAAACTGTATAATATACACCTTCCTGTAGCAAAATTAACCTGCAAATAGTGACTGACACTAGCGAATCCACTAAACACTAACCGCATTCGCGACCGTGTTTGTGGTAGCGAAGTACCTTTCCTTTATAATTTGTCCTTGCTGGTCAGCTTGTTATCGTCGAACCGCAGAGTCGTCAGAGTAGATTTCTAAATTCCAAAACGAGCCAGTCTACTGAGAACAAAATATTTTTCTTGTTTCATTAGACTGCTCAGAGTTTCAAGAATTAATTTATTTCCACTTCAGCGCCACAATTGTCGTTTTTAAAATAATATTTTAAATTATTATCGGTAAATTGACTACTTCAACTGCCTTAATTTTAAAAAGATTTGATTATATATCATGCTATCAGATATGAGGTGGCTGATAAATGCGCTAAATTACGAATGAACTTTTAATTTATTTAACAGGTTCACGTGACAAAGTGGTATCCCCCGTCTGCCAAATAGACCTCTGAGGATAGAAAGAGAGGTCCGATTGACTACGCTTTACTTTATCGATTAAGTAGTAGCCATTTAATACCAAAAAGCTAAGGGCTATAGAACGCGTTACGAAAAATCAGTACAATACAATACATGGGATGACCAATCTTCCACCTCATCTTTGGTACTACCTTTTTTCAAAGCATTACATAAAAAATGTTCAGTCTGTGAAGGCTAGTTGGCGAGATCGATCGCCAGTTAGGGAGGGCCTCGATTTCGGTCACAGGGGCAGTAGCAACATTTTTTATAATATATAGAGATGAATTAGGATGCGTCAAAAGTATATGTAGGCTGGCTTGTCAAATTCATGAATCTAAGGGATACATTTTATTTTCTCCTAATATTTGTCCATCAGTTTCGAAGAAATTGTAAATTTTTAAAGTACCTTCAACTTTTTGTCTACTCATCCTATTTCACCAAAAATATCAGACCACAAAGAGGTCAAGTAGTGCCTGGAAAGAAAACTGAAGTGATTCTCAGAACCGACAAACGACGCAGCCTTCGACGCTGTGAGAATAAAACGACCCTCTTACCTTCATGAGATTCACGTTGGATAGATTGTCATCGAAGTTTTTATACGATTTTTCTTTCCAAGAGTATATGAGCAGTAAAACCTTTCAAAGTTTGTTCTTGGTGAATTTTGAGGTAATCGAACATCTTGCACTTTTTAGTCTGTAAATTTATCTGGGTAAGGAATTGTTATACATCATCCCAAATAGCACACTTTCCGAAAAAATCATGTCTTTTCTTGGGACTTGGTTCAAGTGGCCGGAAGGAAAAATAAGGTCTGTTCTAGGTTTAGACTAATGCCTAGACCTTGGTTAACACATAGGTTTATGACGGCCTAAATTTTGTTAATAGAAAAAATTAAGTTATTCTTTACGTAATTTGAACGAAGAATGTAGTATTTTTTACAAAAATAGTAGTAATTTAAAGAATACAGTGAAAAATTGATAATTCCATAACAAAATTTCATAAAAATGTCATAAAATCATGTTAAAAAGTGACAAATGATTTCTGTTATTAAATTTTTTTTCCACCACGTGTGAGAAACAATAAGTGAGTCATTTATTATTCTTTGAAAGCACAGCTATCAAGAATTTTGAAAACATACGAAATATTAATCAATATTTCCGACTTCAAAAACAGTGAACCGATTATAAAAGTATTAATTTTTCACTGAATTCTTTGATTAATACTATTTTTGTTAAAAATGCTATATTGTTCGTCAAACCTAACTAAAAATTAATTTTTTTTAAATAAAAGGTGTAGGCGGACCTGAACCAATGTTAAACCAAGTTCTAGACATAAGTCTAAGCCTAGGACAGGCCTGGCTTTTTCTTCTGGCCACTTCGACCAAGTCTCAAGAAAAGAACAGTTTTTTTTTAAGTGTTCTATGTGGGTAGGCGGTGCTTTAATTCAGTGCCACGATGGTACAAAATACACTGCAACTTGGATTGTATATAATTCAGGCTTGGCCTGCAATTGGCCTTGAAGCTATTTCCAGACCTTCCGAACGTAAACAGTCAGGGTCATGTGAACCGTTTCAAATTGCAATACATAATATTACGCGATATACGCATGTAAGTACCCGCGCGCTGCGCCTTTCCGCTACGCTGCTGGTGTTCCACGCTCCTCGGTGAACATCTTCTTTTGTCGTAGAGGGGCACCACTCTCAGCCCAAAACGCCCGAAGCAGTCACGGCAGCGCTTCTGGGAATTATCAAATCCGGACTAAGTAAATCCAAGTTCGAGTATGGACGATTTCTTAAATTTTCTATCCCAAATTAAATAAA
>CAKNWW010331810.1:2116-19755 GCA_932074435.1 Andricus kollari
TTTTCATTCTCCTTGGCTATGATGTTTTTGTCAACTGGTGCCGAAAAATCAATAACGAACATGGTTCGTTTCTCGAAGTCAAGAAGGACTATATCAGGCCTCGAGTGCGCAACAGAAACAATTGTCGAAAATATGAAGTTCCAGTATATCCGACACTTCTCATTCTCGCCAATTGGTTCTATTTCCCTAGGAGCGCTAAGCGGAGCGGTATTTGGGCTGATGCCGTAAGAGTGACAGAGATTGTAATAAAGCACTCTTAGTGCCGCATTGTGCCTTTGGATGTAGGTCATTCCCGCATGAATTGGACAACCAGATAATATGTGCCCTAGATGCTCGGGGTGTGCATGACACGCTCTGCAGCTATCATCGGGAATGTCTTGGCTCAAAATGTGGCGACGGTATGCTAGAGTGGAAATGACGCCATCTTGGCATGCCAAAATGAAACCCTCCGTGCCAGACTTCAATCCGGGTGATTTAAGGAAAGCAAACGTTAGCTCATACGACATCGACAGATCCTCCACATTTCTGTGGAAGATGCCATGCATCTTCTTCTCGAGGAGCTGTTCGCGGAAGTTTTTTTCCTGTGCTTTCTTAATCTGGGCCTTCAGGAGTGAGTACTCGAGAAGCATAAGATTTAATGCACCTTGCTCATCCCTGATATTGAAGTCAAGGCCGAGTGTTTCAGCAGCCTCCTCCGCTGTTTTGTAGAGAAACGCCCCTTTGCCCACTTCTTCTTGTTTCCTAACCATTTTAAGAAGAGGGTCTTGTCCATTTGCGACTATATGTGCTGTACCCAAAATAATCCTGTTGTGAAGACATTCAAGATTTAGTATTCCGCGACCACCTTGACGGCGTGAGATGTAAAGTCGCGGAACAGAAGATTTAAGGTGCATGCTTTTGTTCATGAGCATAACCTTTCGGGACCCGATATCGAGGGATCTGAGCTCGTCCTTCGTCCATGGAACCACTCCAAAT
This sequence comes from Andricus kollari, assembly GCA_932074435.1. Classification (NCBI taxonomy): domain Eukaryota; kingdom Metazoa; phylum Arthropoda; class Insecta; order Hymenoptera; family Cynipidae; genus Andricus; species Andricus kollari. The sequence goes on from CAKNWW010331810.1 coordinate 3,092, forward strand.
GAATAGAGTACTACCGGGACGGCAAGCATGTTCGTCGCAGATACTTTGTTCTTCGCCGATAGTTCTAAAGACTAAATCCGTCGAATAAGGTGTTTGTATCTGCATCGGAGAGTGTCCTTTATAGATGTCACGTCCTGAATGCAGCTCTGTGGCACTCCCCGGTATGTATAGGTCTCTCCAGCGCTAAGGTGTCGTCTAGCGCTTCTGTCGACGAGCTCAGGGTCTTCCGGGATTCCATTAAGTTTTCCTTCCTTCAAATAAACCTTGGCGCATTTTTCTAACCCGAACTCCATTCCAATTTCTTGAGTGTACTCTTTGACAATGTCTAGAGCCAGATGTAATTTCTCTTGATTTTTAGCATAGATCTTGAGATCATCCACGTAAAATACATGAGTGACTTTATGCTTTGTATTTCCAGGTTTGCCGCAGAGGTACCCTTCGGAATGGCGAAGTGCGAGAGATAGTGGCAATAGTGTGAGGCAAAAGAGGAGAGGGCTCATGGTATCGCCCTGAAACACACCACTCTGAAAGGTGATATTGTTAGTGATCACACGATGTTTTCCAGACGAGATAATAAATCTGGTTTTCCAAAGCGGGATTAATCTCGCTATGCACATCACGATGTGTGGATGAACATTTAAGCTTTCCAACAGACAGATGATAAGTCTATCGGAGGTTGAATCAAAAGCTTTCCGGTAATCAATCCAGGCCATCGATAGGTAACGCTGATAGAATGCTGCGTCTTTACAGACACATCTATCGATAAGCAGGTTCTCCCGACATCCTGCTACGCCTTTCTTTGAGCCACGTTGTTCGTACATCTCTCGCCACACAGGTCCAATTGTCCAAACAATCCTATCATTTAGGATAGCTGTGAAGATCTTATACAGTGTGTTCAGACAAGTTATTGGTCTGTAATTTCTAGGGTCAGCTAAGTTGCCATCTGGTCCCGGAGCGGAATAGTTCTTCATGTCTCTTGATACGTTTTCCATCTCCCCGGCAGTGATAGGGGGGCATTCCTCCTCAGGTGTTATGAGGGCATTGCACAGCTCCTTGAAGCTATTGATATTCTTCGAGTGTTCCTTCAGTGGATGCTGGACTTCGTAGACTTCTCTCCAAAATTCCTCGACCTCCTCTGGCGTGGGCGGGTGGTCGACAGTAACTGGAGGGTCTTGGAGGAGTCGAGATGGGTCAGACAAAAACTGTTGATTTTCTCTGACCCACCTCTCTCTCCGCTCTAGACTTCTCCTAGCGTTAGATAGTACTCGTATTCTGTTAACAATATGCTGCCTGATGGTCAGTAGCTTTGACTTGTTAAGTGTGTGATGACAGATCCGCAGCTCGCGTGCGAACCGTCGAACCTTGGCAGTGAAAGTCATGCCAGATGTTATGTAGTCAATCACGCACTGAATGCGGGACGCGTACTGTCTAGCCCAGCCTATCTTTGTGCTGAGTTGATGCATTCGTCTTTTGATCTTATGATCAAAAGATATATTATACAACCCCTTTTTCGGAGTTCCTCGGCACGGTTTCGCAGACGTTGATGCGAAAAATGCGAGAGCTCTGGGTGTTTCTCGCACCACAGAGTATGCAGTCGTGCCATGTAACCTTTTCGTTCAGGGGTCATACTGGTATCATAGCACTCCAGCAGGTCGTCCCTGAGTCGATCCGTCCACTTAAAACTAACGAGATTCTGCCGGTCAATCGCATTGACCTCGTCTTGATTGGCTCCCCCAACTATAGGATAGTCGGCATTGTTGCCCGACCCACTGTCGGGAACCCTGCTCGTTCGATTGTTTTGAACCGCACTTACTACAACTATGTTTGGTGTTGTCACTGTTGTTCCCACGACCAGCTAGGGAAAAGGTTACGTCCGTCCTTGTAGAGTCCCGCATGCAAGGATAAGGCTGCATACTCTGAGAGGTCGCCCGGTATCTCAGAGTCACCGTTTGAGACACCTCACCCAGGTGCCGTTCAGCTTTCGGCACGGTTGTCACGCCTCCGCGTAGGGGTTATTCCTTCGGGACCATCCCTGGACAATTGTCCGCGACTGCTTATTAATTATTGTAACCATATTCAGCAGAAACCCTTGGTACCTTGGACCCTCTATCCGCCACCCGAGGACGCGTTCGGCGGCTTTGTCATAGGCCCTTCGGTTCAATTCCTAAGGAATCAAAACCGAAACCGAACAACAACAAAAAAAAATATATATATATATATATTATGGTGGTCCAAAAACTCGACTTTAGATTTTTTGTGATGCCCCCCCCCCCCCAATATGTTCGTTTTCCGGAAAATGAAAATCCGTAATTTTACCAGTTTTCTATCAAATTCATGCTAAAGACGGTATTTTTCGAAATTTTGTTCACATAAATTATTTTTCATTGATAAGTGACGAGTTTCCAAGAATTTGAAAAATAATTTTGAATTGTTCAAACATTAATTATTTGTTTGAACAATTTTTTCCCTTGTAAATCGTGAAAAGTTATAATCTTTCAGGATGAGTGATATGACCTTCATGAATGCCAAGAGTAGTACTAATTATTTTATATCTTGTCTAATAATTTCAACAATTTTTCTCCTTAAAATCATAAAATGTTATTCTTTTCTGAAATTAATGACACAATTAACGAATGTTAAAAGTAATGTATTTTCTAAGGATATTTCGTAATTATTTAAACAATTTTCATATGCTTAAACAATTTTTCCCTCAGTAAAGCGTGAAAAGTTATTACTTTCTGTGATTAATGACACAATCAACGGATGTTGAGAGTAATTTTATTTTTCTCTAGGATATTCAGCCAATTGTTTTACCATTTTAATTTGTTTAAATCCTTTTTTTCCCCTGTAAATCATGAAAAGTTATACTTTTTGCCATTAAAGATAGAATTAACGAATGTTAAAAGTAATATTATTTGTTTAAGATTATTCGCAATTAGTTAAACAATTATTAATCACTCACTTGCGCCTCTTCATAGGGAAGGTTGAGAAAAGTCTAGCTTTTTTTAATGTCTTACTCTATGTCGCTTATTAGTTAGTATTTCCTTTTCTCAGATCGTATACCCTATATTATTTAAAGAATTAAATTCAATTTCTCTAAGAAAAGTATAGTCATTTTTTTTCTTAAAATTGCTTCACTGTTCTATACTATACTTTGACTAAAGCAATTAAATTTAATTGTTTAAACAATTTATGGTATACGTTTTAAGATTCCCTGTGAAAAGGCGCAAGTGAATGATTATTAATTGTTTAAATGATTTGTAAATATTTTCATAAAAAAAATATTACTTTTAAAATCCTATAATTGTGTATTCGATTACCGAAAAAATAACTTTTTACGATTTACAGGGAAAAAATGGTTAGAACAAAAAAAAATGTTAAAACAAATGAAAATTGCTTAAAAAATTACCAAATATCATGGAAAAATATATTACTCTAAACATTCGTTTATTTTGTCATGAATTCCAAAAAATAATAACTGTTTACGATTTTAAGGAGTAAAAATTGTTTAAACAAATGAAAATCGTTGAAATAATTACAAAATATGTTAAGATAGAAGTACTTCTTCTGACATTTATTAGCTTCATATCATTTATCCCGAAGGATAATAACTTTTCATTATTCACAGGAGGAAACAACAAAAATCGTAAGTCGAACTTTGACAGGTATAAATTTGGACCACCTTAATAAATATATAAGTTCGTTCGTATATATAAATATTTATATTATAGTATATATATTAGAGCGGTCTAAAAAAAGCGACTGTTTAAATGTGGATGGGTGATAAAACTGTGAGCCCACTCTAAGGACTTACCTGCCTGGCCTCTGGCTACTAATCAGCTCTTCATTCCTGTTATTAATTACGCTTTTCTACCTATAGACCTACACCCTAATACTTTATTACCTGAGAGTTGAGGTCCTATTGTTCTGCCACTACCGCTAGGGTCAGTTTGTATTTCAAATCACCAAAAAAATTCGACTCGGCACCGTTTATTGCACTGGCCATAAAGGCTTCACCATTTTTCAAATATTTTTTTTTTATGGTAAATCTTTGTCCATTTTAGTTATTCATTCTGAGAGGTTTAAAGTATGCTCTGTACAAATTTCACTTCACACAAACTTAACCAAAGCGTGCAATAAGGGCATATCTCCGATTAATTGAAAACTCTGTATACCTATCTATGTATTTGGACGCGCTGATTACGAATGCGATAGTGAAAATATCCGCAAATTTGACTATCATGGTGAAAACCATAGAAAACTTATCAAAGTCATGGGTTTCCGAATTTATCTCGGTAAATATTACAATTTTTGAAGAATTTCTCAAGCAAAACTTTTAGATCCAACTAAAATATAAATTTTTGATCCTGCATACTTTTCCACTCAGATTGATAGTTTCCGAGAAAATCGCTATTGAAATTTAGTACGTGCAATAGGCTTGAGTCCAGTAAGTGTTCTGCCCTTCTGTGACTTGTCACAGAAATAATATTGGTGAAACCATTACCCCTTTCCAATGTCTAGTGGGGGCTGAAGAGCACCCTTGTGACTGGTCACGGAAAATATTTGCGATAAATATTGTGTGAAGGAAAAAAGTTTTAAATAGAAGTTGTGGTTTGTGAAAAAGTAGTTCTTTCATATGTCACACACCGCTACACATTGTGTTGTAGTTCTGTGATTATCAATATTTAGCGTCCATTTTCTCGTAAACTATTAGTCGTATGGTAAAAATATATTCAACATGAAAATGTATTATCAAAAGATCTACAACCTTTGTCTGTAGCTTGTTTGTAAACTTTTATTATTGACTGAAATAACAGGACAAAACATGACATTTTGTATGTTTTTTGGGGTTTTAACCTTGAAATTCAAGTTTGCGGGTATTTCCACTATCGTTTTCGTAATAAGCGCGTAAAAATATATAAATATACGGAGTTTTGAAAAAGTCTGAGGTATGCGCTTTTCGGAAGTTTATCCGATTTTTCTGTAATTATAAAAATGTATTAATTATCACTATTAGTTATTACTTAATTTTTTCCTAATGCCTTACTTGCTTTTCTTTATTTTCCCAAACTGTTAAATGGATATAAAGTTTTGTGAGAACTTGGTAGGGTCCCCAAAAACTATCGGTAAGGTAGGAATTGGATAAGCGTTACATGATGTTCAGCTTACAATCTAATATTTATGAACCTATGTACTAAAATTTATTTAATAAGTAGTAAATAATAATAGTAAATATAATATAATAAACATAAGTAGTACATCATGATAAATATGTAAATATATGAATAAATGTATTAAAATTTTAGTTATTGTTTAATAAAGTTACTACTTTTTATCCAAGCTTGATTCATTATATTTTTTTGGAAACACATATTATTATTAAATTCGTTTTTTGAATTAAATTTATTTCTATTTTATTATTAATATTACTATTTAATAAATAATTAATTGGTTAGCTAATAGTTTTAGTTAGTCATTATTACATTTTTTGTGATTATTATTATTTCACATTTCTGATCAAATCTGATAGAAGTATATGGGCAATTTCTGATGAAATCTGATAGAACTATGTGGGACATTTCTGATAAAATCTGATAAAACACTAGCGGGACACTTCTGATAGTATCTGATAAAACTATATTGGGACACATTTTCGGAAAGAAACTGAAAAAATCGGATGCAGATTTCGGAAAGGATCTGATGGAATCTGAAAAAAAATGCTTTCCCACTATTTCAGATTCTATCAGAAATGTCCTTTCAGAATCTTTCCGATTTTTTGGGCAGGAAATAGTTTGGCAGGGAATATAGTGTAACGTGGTGGCCAACCGCCCGTTATGGATCCTTCCGCAGATTTTCAGAAATTAATTAATAGATCACGATTACTCCCATGGCCGGCACAAGCTCAAACCAGAAATTTAAGTGAGAGATAAGATTCTATTAAAACATCGGGTGTGAGGAATGAGAGAGAGAGAGAGAGAGAGAGAGCTTTATTTTTGAAAACAATTACATAGCCAGTTATTTAGGTTAGAATTAAATGATGACATTATATGTAACCTATCACTAGTAATTAGGTAAATTAGGTACCTGGAGTAATAAAGTAAGGAGGACCTGGCGTCCTACATTAATCTCCGGAATCAGAGTCAATTTTGAAAAAAAAAATTCGGTAGGGAATAACACTACCATCCACTCCGACGACTCCACGTTCGCACCAGGTTGACGTCCTCTTCGCGCGCCCTCGGTCACTTTATTATCACAGAGCCCATGGGGATGTCGAACAAACATTACCTATTAATCCAAGTCTCAAGGATTGATAAACTGGTTGGTAGCCGTGCCAGGCTCGATACATTTCAAAACACGGGGACAGCCATCCCACCGGCCGGCGTTCCACATAAAATAACTGGAGAGCTCAGTTTCGTGTCGGCCATCGGCAGGTGTTAAGTTAAGGAGAAAATATAGAGGTGCTACCTATTGTTTTGGACGAGTCCATTTTTCCGCCAGGTAGGCGTTACGATTCTTGCTTTTTCTCCAGATTTTAGTTAGCTTTCTTGAGTATAAATATTGTTTTCTTTCTTTTGTTGTGTGGTCTAGAGATGAGTGATTCGGGTGAAAACTGTGGCACGCGTCACTATGGGTGAAACGGGTCAAAATTTTTCAGGCTGACGCCATTTGTGAATATAGTGGCCTCTTTATGCTAAGATGTAAATTTTGTGTAGGTTAAGCTTTCTTTCTGAATTTTTTTTGTTAAGTAATGAAGTTTTAATTTTCTAATAATTTCATTTTGTTAAACAAATGGTCTCCTTTATTTGCTAATCATTGTTTGGATTTAGATCCACTGATTATAATTTCATACATTCTCATATTCACTACTGTAATTTAAACTTGAATAGGTTTATTATATCTTCTCTTTTTTACTAAATTTAAATTGAGTGCTTTTTTTTCTCTTTTTGTCCCCACGAGATCCCTCTCCCTGAGCTAGGGACTTATTAGAAGAGACCTGTATTGTAAAAAATTAAAATTGTCTGCGTGGAAAAATTCCCGAGTGACGCCGAAGAGGTGTCTGTCGCCTGACAAAGAGAGAACTACTTTTCTGTTCCTACGTTGTTGCTGCCGTTTTGTGGCGATGCTCCCAGCTTATGTCCCATAAGACTGGGAAAAGTCGTAACAAAATTGGCGCCCACCGTGGGGCCACAAAAGCTACAAACGGGACAAAATTTTTTGTAGAAAATTAAAATTTTTTGTTGAATTTAGATTCTCGAACTTAGAGACCAAACCATGATTAAATCGGCCATTTTGATTTTACCTTACTTTTAGAACTGGATATTTCCAGATTCTTCAAACGTACTAAGTATGTTTACCAATCGAGTATGATATATTAGACACCTTGAGGAACTGATTGTTGTTGGTTCCATTTATTGAACCCTGTAAATATTATAAAATATCCAGTGATTTTATTGAAATCTTTTATTGTTCATACAATGCATTATTAAAGTGATAATCTTATGTATTTATTTGACATGTGGTTAGGGATGTATTGTATTTCAGCTATTTGTACGGAATTTTCGGTATTTCGGGAGTGAGTTCGGGATTATTTTTTTTATTATCTGAGATTGTTCGAGAACATTATTTCGGGAATAATTCGGGCTATTAGTATGGAATTTTAGGAATTGCCCCAAACTTATAATTTTACTAGGACTTTTCGAATTAAACAGATTTTCGGGATTGGTTTGAAATTTCCTTTTAGAATTTCATGAGCATCGTCGGAAGTCGGTCTGGAAGTACGGAATTGTTCGGGATTTTGAAATCTTAAGAATTTCCGTGAGATTTTTACGATTTTGGTGGGATTTTCGCGATTTCGGATTTAGAGTAGGGATTTTCAGCTTTCAAAATGGAGAACTCTACCATTAAAGTAGACAGGTTGTGGGCGCAAACAATCGACTCAATTATAAATTGGGCAAGTTCGCTGACCAAAGAGGAACTGCGGGAATCGTTGAGGTATCTCGACCTATCCACTGATGGAGATGACATGGCGATGAGGTGGCGCCTAGTAAGGTTCCACCAACATTGCCGTCACATGCATCAGTCATGGGAAGAGAGTGGGGAACGAGACTTGACAGCCGAGATCGAAAGGCTTCGCGTTTCGCGTAACGATACAAATGCAGTCACTCCAACGACTCTTAGCGATCATATGACGACGCCGCGCGTACAGCCAGCGGGCTTCTCAACGGAGTACACCCCGTTTGCGATTACTGAACCCTTGTTCACACCTACAACGACTGTTGATAGCGTAACTTTCGCACGTAGTTTGACGAATGTTGTTACCTTCTCTCCGTTTACACACACCGTACCCTTGTACACACCCGCGAGTCGTTCGACTATGATCCCTACAGCCTTTCCGGAAGTAATTCAGTCAACTGGAATCAGGATGACTCCGTTCACAGTTGATCGCGCTTCAACAAGTGGCCTTGAGAAGGACTTGCCTTCGGTGAGTTTCCCAAACTTTTCGAGACGTCGAGAGGAGGAAACTCATTCGAATGCGAGTTATGTCACAGACACTTTACCAAATACTAATCCATTTTTGGATTCTTTTGTGCCAAATGATGACCCCTTTTGCACGAATAATATTCCCTACAGACATCTGGATGACCGAACAGAAATCCAGATGTCCTCTCCTTGCCCAGTAAGCGGAATGCCGACAGGTATAGGTCAGAAAAATAGGGATGATATTCATTCTATTGTGCGAAAATGGAATATCAGCTACAATGGGAAGCGCGATAGCAGTGCGGAGGAATTCCTGACCCAGATCGAGGAATGTAGGAAGGACAGTTCGTTATTAGATGAGGATCGGTTTAGAGCGCTCCCGTTTTTATTGAAACCTCCCGCTCAGCATTGGTATAGGTTTAACCGGGAAAAATGGGAGAGATGGCGGCAATTCACCATCCAAATGAACCTATTGCAGATTATCTGCTAAACATTCGCCTGATTTTTCAACATTATGATCCTCCGATGACGCAAAGGGAACAATTGCAGATGACAATAAATAACTTACACCCGAAATACTTAGAAACCCTTCCTAAAACGGAGTATCATTCTTTTGAGGAAGTAGAAGATGCTGGCGAAAGTTTCGAGGCATCTACATTGATATGCAAAGCATACCTACCCCCTCCACCTACGCAAGACAGTGTTCTACCCGAATTTGCTTATCGTAATAATACCGGAAAATCCGAAGGGTTAGCTGCCACCGAAAATAAGCCTACAAGCTCGGACAAACCGAACAACGAAGCGGGCGGAAATAATAAAAACAATAATAAAAGGCGAGGTGGTAGAGGTCGAGAAAAATCCAACGATGATAAAAACGGAAACCGACTAACTAACTCACCGAATAACCCTAATCCAAACAGCACTTCGAAAAATGCGTGTGCTATACTAAGCCCTCCAGTAGTACATACTTCTACGGTACCACATGTAGTTGGTACACCTCCTGCATTTGGCGCTTATCCGCCATACGTAAATTACGGCTTTTATCCCGGCTTTCCTCAGGCACAAATGATGCCCACTAATTTTTGTTATCCTCCAACGGGTACCCACGCTGTTGAAGCGTCGAATCTGTGACTGCTGCGGTGGCCCCAAATGAGAGAAGTGCGAATCCTCAAGCGCCAGCCCCCTTAGTGTGCACTACCGCTGGTGGCACTTCAAGAGGGGAGCGCGGCTGCTGTTGGAATTGCAATGAGCAAGGACACCTTTTTCGTGCCTGCTCCAAACCTCAAAAGGTTTTCTGCCACAGCTGTGGCCAACCCGGCCAAATTTCTACGAACTGTAGCAGATGTTCGGGACCCAGGTCGCGAAACGTACAGGGGTGAGTGAATCTAGGGTCCGATCACTCCCACCTTTCGTTTTTAACGCCCCTCAGATTTCGTTAGATCAAGTAAATACAGTACTTGATGAGCGGCGCCTGTTTGTTACTGTTAGTGTCGATGGTCGGGCACTACACGGACTCTTTGATCCAGGCTCGTGCTGCACCTACATAGGTAAGCCGGCCTTTGGGAAATTTTCGAGTTTGCTTGAGAAATTAGCAGATCAACCACGTCCGGTTATCTTGTACCCTAACGGGGTGATCGAGGAAACTGCCGGACAAGCCATTTTACCTCTTAAGTTTTTAGGTTTAAGCAAATTTTTGCAGATCCGTTTCGCACCTACGTTTGATTGCGAAGTTTTATTCGGTCACGATTTTGCGAAATTGTTTGGTTTTGATGTTAGATTTAAGCCCCGTATTTGGAGAATAGGAAATGGTATTTGGTGAACGTATCAATGACAGGAAATAGGTTCTAGAGTGAACAAACCGTCGGAAATATCGGATAATCGTGTGGAGGTTGCTAATAGTTCTTTGTCAAACGAAGCCGTACAGGCCTGTGCAGGCATAAAGGAATTAAAGCCTTCGGAGGCTAAGTTCTTAGAGGATTTTCTCAAAAGCAAAATCCCTCCCATGCCAGCCAAGCTTCCTGCCACCCACATGGTGGAACACCATATCGATATTCAAGGACATTCTCCCATTAGACAAGCTTATCGGCGTCTTTCTCCTAGGGTTGAAGAATCATTAAGAGAATCGGCGCAAAAGCTTGAAGCTCAGGGAATAATAAGTCCTAGTAAAAGCGAATGGTGTAACCCCGTGGTAATGATCAGGAAGCCTGACGGAGATTATAGGCTTTGTATTGACTTCAGAAAATTAAATGAGGTAGCCAAGAAACATGCTTACCCAATGATAAATATTAGCACAATATTAGACAAGCTCTCTTCCGCACGATATATTTCTAAGATTGACCTTAGTCAGGCATTCCATCAGATTCCTCTCTCCGATGACCGTAAGGAATTCACTGCTTTCCGAGTACCAGGCAAGGGGCTCTATCATTACAACCGTATGCCATTCGGGTTATCGGGAGCTCCAGCGACGTTTCAGCGATTGCTGGATCGACTGATAACACCGGAATTTGAGTTCCATGCATTTGCGTACGTGGACGACATTATTGTAGTCAGTGAAACCTTTGAGGAGCACATGTATTGGTTGGAGAAAGTCTTAGATGTGATCCTCAATGCCGGACTTACGGTCGATCCCAATAAAAGCGAATTCGATTGTAGTCAAGTACGATATCTCGGATATTTGATAGATAAAACGGGAATGCACCCTGAATCGGTAAAGGTCGAGCCAATAACATCCTATCCGGCTCCTACTACTGTGCGCAAACTTAGACGATTTGTGGGTATGGTATCGTGGTACAGGCGATTCATAAAGGATTTCGATCAGAAGGCAGAACCACTCCACCAATAATAAAAAAAAAACGAAAGGTTTGAGTGGGGAGAAGACCAAAAAAAGGCGTTCCAAGAGTTGAAATCCGCATTAATCTCCGCTCCCACGTTATCTAGACCATATTTCAGTTTGCCGTTTTGTTTACAACCGGACGCAAGTAGTACGGCTCTGGGGGCCGTCCTCACCCAAATCCAAGATGGCGTGGAACACGTCATAGCCTTTGCTAGTCGATCCATGCAAGGCGCCGAGAAAAACAACACCGTTACGGAGCAGGAATGCTCAGCGGTGGTATGGGCGGTTGAAAAGTTTAAACCTTATTTAGAGGGCTATCACTTCGTAGTGATTACGGATCATAGTAGTCTCCGATGGCTCTATCACTTAAAAGATCCTACTGGAAGATTAGGTAGATGAGCCCCTAAGCTGTTACAATATGATTTCGAGATTAAACACAGAAAAGGTGCCTTTCACCACGTACCAGACGCGCTATCACGCATGTTTGAGCCGGACTCTGAGGTGGTATGTGTTATTGGCGAGACCGATGATCTGTGGTACACGCGAAGAACCAAACTGGTCCAAGAAATGCCATATCAGTTTCCGGATTGGAAATTAGAAGGTGATCGACTTTACTGTCATCGCCCTGACGACCTGACTGACCCATTACTGCCTGATTTGGAGGCCTGGAAGCTGGTCTTGCCTTTAGAGCTTCGCAATAAGGCTATTAGTGAGGCACACGATACCACAACTTCTGGACACTTAGGTGTTGATAAGAGCTTCCAACGTCTCTCGTTACTCTACTATTGACCCGGAATGTTCAATGACGTTGCAAAATACGTCCGAGCATGCGAGATTTGCCAAAAGATGAAGGTGGACCAGGCAGTCCATTTAGGTCTCATGGGTCAGCGGGTAATCGAACAACCTTGGTCGGTGGTGGCAGCGGACATGATGGGTCCGTTCCCACCCAGTCGCTCTGGTTACCAGTATGTCCTGGTCTTCCAAGACATGTTTACCAAGTGGATCGAGGTCCTACCACTGAGAATAGCAAATGCCGTTAATGTCCAAAAATCATTCGAGAAAACAGTTATTTTTAGATGGGGAACCCCCGAAGTCCTGTTCACTAATAATGGCACCGAGTTTGTGAACAAGTTAATCTCAAAGGCCGCGGCGGAATTGGGAATTAGGCACTCAACAACCCCACCGTATCATGCGCAAGCTAATCCGGTTGAGAAGGTAAATAGACTGTTAAAAACGATGATATCATCCTTTGTAGAAGGCGATCATCGGAGTTGGGATAAACACCTCCCAGATTTCCGCTTCGCGTACAACACGGCCGTACATAGTTCCACGCCGGTGTCGCCAGCGCTCTTAAATTATGGTAGAGAGCCTAGACTGACAAAGTCATTGAGGAGACAGGAAGAGGGAGCCCTAGACATAGTCCCATTAGCAGTAGAGGAATGGGAGGATAGAATTAAGCGATTACCGGCCCTCAGAGACCTAGTCGCACATCACTTGGATAAAGCATCTGACCGTCAGGCGAAGTATTATAATCGCCGTAGACGAGATATTCGCTACCAAATAGGTGATATAGTCTGGCGTAGGACTCATACTCTGTCGTCGGCCGTAGATTATGTTGCGAAAAACTTGTCGCCGAAATATGCAGGTCCGTTTAGGGTTATCAAAGTAATATCACCTGTAGTTTACGAAATCCAAGATGAAGCCGGTATAATTGAAAAGGCTCACATCAAAGATTTAAAACACTATTGGTCGATTAATCCGAACCTGTTAACGAAGGTCCTTTTTCGCAGAGTGAAGATGAGGAAGAAGATTCCCAGGTATCGCCCGGAGACGGTACAGGAGCTTCGAAGGCGTCGGGGCCACCCCTGTCGTTTATACTTCCGGAGACCCCGCACCATCAACCAAGCCCGCTTGCTTCGCACAGGGTACGAGCCGATCGACAGGACGAATCGGTTCCCACCCTTCCCAGTGGTCCCAGTATTTTTCGTTAGCTCCTCCTAACACAACTTTTTCGGACGGGCGTTGCAAAAAATAGCGTGTGATACACCTGTGCATAGGTGATTGCTAACTCGTGTGATTGCATCATTCGCCTGCGGTTTATGCTGCAAACTTCACACTCGCACACAATCACCTATTTTGCGCACTTGTATCACAAATAACTATTGAAGATGTCGTATCTTAACAGGGGATAAAGCAAGAAATATTGTGTTTATGCATCGCATTTCATTATATTGTGACGACGTTGACCGTTTCGATTTAGGCGGCGGCAATTTCCAATCAAATTAGCATTTGCGATGACAATTAATAGAAGCCATGGATAAACTTTCGAAAAAATTGGAGTAGATCTTCGTCAAGATGTATTCAAACCTAGACAATTGTACGTGGCATTTTCTCCAGTTAGATCTTGGAAATCTTTACGTATTTTCTTGAGAGAACAACGCCCTAATGAAATGATTAAAAATTCTGTATACACAGAATTATTTGACTAAAATAATTAGTTTACTTTTTAAACAATCGATAAAAAATGTTTTCAAAACATCTTGAGGTCACAGGATACTTTACTATACAACAATTTAGATTACGTGGGTTTTTATTTACAATCTACAATTTCAAACAAAAATATTATTGCCCAGATCTAAAGAACATGATCACGGTCGTCTGACAACCATTATTTTTTTGAAAAATTATTCACAAAAACCTGCGTAAAGTAATTTGCTCTTACGGCTCAGTTTCACATGCCCTCGAATTCTTTGCAGCAAAATAAATTTTCAAATACGAAACACGCGCGCTCAAATGCGCGATCGGTCTCATATTGTAAATGATAGTTGCCATTCACTTGAAAGACGAAAGAGGGAAAGACAAATGGCTATTTGAAAGAAAGTAAGACGGATGAAGGTACCCAAGTCTTCTTAGTGATGTATTGCACTAAGAACCTCAAGTGTAGTCTATGAGTCTATGACCGTAATAGACTGGGATTTTCCCTCGCAGATTTAGAATTTTTAGGTTGGATCTAGAAACTGCGGAACATCAACATGTTCCAGCGACCTTAAAAACCTTGAAAACTTGGAATTCTCCTTGAATTTTTTTTAACCTTGAAAACCTGGAAATCTTCTTGAATTTTTCACGAGAACCTTGAACCAATTTTGTTTCTTTTAAAGCAGTTATTTTATTGAAATGCACAGAAGATTGCAAAGATTTTTAAACATTTCGCAGGTTTGAAACGATTTCAAAAGGTTTCAAAACTTTTTAGAATATTTGAAAAGATTTCACTAAGATTTCAAATAATTCAATAAATTCAACGAATAAAAAAGATTTCACAAACAACGATTGAAGAAAAAATTCACAATTATTTCAAAAGATTTGACAAAGATTTCACAAAAATTTCGGAAAGATTTCGAACATTTCACAATGATTGCAAGGACTTTAAAGATTTGAAAAAGGCGTGTACACCAGATTTCGAAGATTTCACAAAGATTTCGAACATTTCCAAAGATTTTAAAACTTTCAAAAGATTTAAAAAATGTTATGGTTAACCAGATTTCTAAGATTTCAAAATATATTACACATATTAAAAATATCTTAATGTTTTCAAATGAATACAAAAGATTTCAGAATGATTTCACAAAGATTTCAAAGATCTCATAAAAGTTTCATAAAGATTTGTAGAGAACACAAGGATTCCAAAGATTTAGAAAAGGGTACAGTACACCAGATTTCATATATTTCAAATAATTTCAAGGACTTTAAACGATTTCAAATATTTCAATGATTTTAAACGAACATGAAAGATTTCACAAATATTTCAGAGATGTTAAACTATTTCAAAAGGTTTCAACAAATTTAAGAAGATTTCACAACATTTCAATGATTTCAAACAAAAACAAAATATTTCACAAACAAAGATTAAAGCAAGCTTTTACAAGGATTTCATAAAAGTTTCGAAAGATTTCAAAACATTTTACCATAATTTCAAAGATTTTAAAGATTTTAAGTATCTAAAATTTTGTTTTAAAGATTTCAAAAAATGTTACAGAAATTTCAAGATTTCACAAAGATTTTAAGTACTTCAAGAGATTTTAATGAACACACATAGATTTCACAAAGCTTTCAAGGATTTCAAAGACGACTTATGTTCGCGAAAAATTAATAATTTGTTTATTTATCGTTTTTTTTTTTTTATGGTCAATAAAAAATGGAATGGCTCATTATTCACATATATAACAAACGGTTATTTCATTATTTGATATAAAAATGGAGAGCTAGAAAGACTTGATGTCTTGACCTGGAAAATCTGGAAAAGACCTTTAATTTTACCTCAAGCAGTAGGATTATCATGGTTAGCATTATTGATTCATGCTCGTTATTGTTAACAAGTATTGTTATTAACAAAAAGCCTCAATTAGGAAAATCGATTTTAAAATTTTTTAAATATATTTTCTCGCGCAACGTACCATTATTTTTTGATGGCTTTAAAAACAATGTGTTTTTTTATAAATCCACAACCCCTACAAGCCTCAGTTTTCAAATTATTAGGGATAACCATTTTTTATAACATTAATCTTTGGTAAATAATGGCTCGTCTTACGAGACAATGTCACGAGAGTCAAAAGTTTTATTTTGTACTAAGGATTAATATAACAATGCTAACAGCTATAATTATACTGCTTACGGTGAAATTAACCTTATGAAAAAATGTATCGCGAATATATTGAAAATTATGGCTTGTAGGGGAGCGTAGATGTATGAAAACTATATTGCTTATGAGGCTGTAAATAAATAATGGCTCCTCGGACGAGATGTCATGAGAGTAAAAAGTTTCATCTTGTGTGAAAGATTAATAAAGGATTACAAAAAATAAACCAATTCTGGTCATTAAGGGTCTTTATTTAAAAACAATTGCTGTAAACAATAAAGCAAGAAAGTTTATAAAGAATAAACAATGTTATTAATGGTACCTATATATTTCACAACAGTTTTAGGGAAAATTAGAACACCTGCTGGCCTGGATGAATTTTTATGATAACGAAATATAAATTTGAATTCGTTGCGGTAGATTAAGAAGCATTTTTTATCTTTTAGGTACAGAAGAGGCAGGACCTACTGAGGCAAGACCTTCTAGCGTGGCAGAAGATGAAGGAGAAATTTCTACAGAAAAGGTACAGTCTGTTCTAGCGAATCTAGCGTCCCAGAAGATCATAAAACATCAGAAGAATTACGGGTAACTGCAGCTAACGACACGCGTCGACTAACGAAGACAAAACTAATTTAAGATTAAAATTGTCCGAAGCAAAGTAGAATCAGTAATAATATATATATAGTTAAAAGTTTGTCATAAGGACAACCGCAAGATTTC
>CAKNWW010331848.1:1942-14902 GCA_932074435.1 Andricus kollari
ACTGCAAATCATTCGGAAGGAAAGATGCCTATCAGTTGTTCATTTTATTACTGCAGATTTTATATAAATACACGGTATTAAAGACCAATTTATGGTTGAAATGAATTGATTTACTTATTCGAAGTTTTAAATATTAAATATCTTTCTCTAGGAATTCTGCCTCTCGTATTAACTTGATTGAAGGGCGGGGGGGGCTAAAGTTAAATAAGGAAGTAGCGTGGCATCGTTCTTTAAACAAAACTGCTGTTGAGATAAGAAAACTTTTGTCGAACCATAAAAATCTCGGTTTTAGTTCGATTAAAAACATTTGTGTTGGTTTAACAAAATCTAAAAAAAGGACATAACCAATCCTAGTTAAGACAACAAACATTTTCTTTCTTTTATAACAATTAAATCGTTTTATTGTACGAACCATACATTTTTCCCATTGTAAAAAGAACTACAAAATATTATGTATATCCGAGTGTGCCCTGGTTGCTTAACAAAAATCTGTGAAATAATACCATAATTATTTAATTATTGAAGGTCGGTTCCCTGAGTCCTCGAACGTAGAAGAATTTAAGCAACAGCTTTTCGATGGGATCAGTTTAATAACAGATGATGGACGTCGTTGGCCTTCCGGCTTGTATGATTTACCCACTAGAACCGGAAAACTCAAGGATCTTACATCGTTTGATGCCACTTTCTTTGGAATTCATGCCAAACAAGCTCACGTAATGGACCCGCAGATTCGAATACTTCTTGAATTAACATACGAAGCTATCGTAGATGCCGGAATTAATCCTTCCGAACTCAGAGGATCTAGAACTGGAGTCTTCATCGGAGGTGGTGATTCAGAAGCTGCTGAATTGTGGTCGGCTGATTCAAAAAGAAGAACCGGTAAGTTCCAGAATATATATATATAGTTATCAAAACTAAATATTTATATTGATATTTCTCAAGATTATTCTTATAGGTTACGTTGCCACTGGATGCCACACAGCAATGTTTGCAAACAGAATATCATACAACTTTGATTTCATTGGCCCAAGTCTTGTGATAAATACCGCATGCTCTTCATCCCTATCTGCCTTGCATCAAGCAGTGATCGCAATGCGTTCCGGAGAGTGTGATTCAGCAATTGTTGGAAGCTCAAATCTTATCTTAAAACCAGCAGTATCCCTCCATTTTGATCAGCTCAAAATGTTATCTACTGATGGAGCTTGTAAGGCCTTTGACGCCTCAGCGAACGGATACGTAAGGTCAGAAGCCGCGGTGGTGATATTCCTTCAAATGTCTCGGTGCACAAGAAGAATTTATGCGACAGTGGTTAACTCGAAGATCAATGCAGAAGGCTTCAAACTTCAGGGAATTACGTTTCCCAATGGAGAAATGCAGCATAAATTAATGCAAGAAGTTTTTTTGGAAGCTAATATTGACCCTTCTACAGTAGTGTACGTGGAAGCTCATGGAGCTGGAACCAAGGCTGGAGATCCAACAGAAGTCAACTCTATTGCAGAAATGTTTTGTAAGAATAGGAAGAAGCCTCTGCTGCTCGGGGCTGTGAAATCTAACATGGGACATTCGGAACTCGCGAGTGGTTTATGTTCCATCGCAAAGATGTTAATAGCAATGGAGGCTGGAGCAATTCCGGGAAATTTGCACTTCAAGAACCCCAACCCAGATATACCTGCTTTAAATGACGGGCGAATACAGGTTGTAGATCGATTCATGCCTTGGAATGGGGGTTTAATATCCATTAACTCATTTGGCTTTGGCGGTACGAATGCTCACATCATTTTATGTAGCAATCCTCGACAAAAGATCACTTCAGTGCTACACCATCTACCAAAGATTGTTGCCGTTTCGGGAAGAACGGACGATGCTGTGAACATATTTCTGGCTAAAATAAAGGAACACGAAAAGGACGACGAGTTTATTTCGATGGTGCAAGACTTACACTCTTCACCCATAACAGGTCATGGGTATCGTGGATTTCAAATTCTTGGCGATGCATATGTCCGCGAAGTCTATCGATTTAATGGCGAGGAGAGGCCTATTTGGTATGTATTCTCTGGAATTGGATCTCACTGGTCTGGAATGGGTAAAGCACTTCTTTCCCTCGATACTTTTCAATCTAGTCTCCGCCGTTGTGCGGATGCTCTAACTTCTGAAGGTATTGACTTGATGAATCTCATCCTGAGTCAAAAAAATGGAAGCTTCGAAAACATCGTAAACAGTTTTGTCTGTATCGTAGCAATTCAGGTTGCACTAGTGGACTTGCTAAGTTTGATTGGTATTCAACCAGATGGACTCATCGGCCACTCAGTCGGCGAAATTAGCTGCGCTTATGCTGACGGTACTATTACAGCAGAGCAAGCCATACTCACTGCCTATTGGAGGGGTAAATCCATTCTAAAATCAAAAATACCTAAAGGTAGCATGGTTGCTGTAGGTCTTAGCTGGGAAGAGACGGCAAAAAGATGTCCATCAGATATTTTCTTAGCTTGCCACAATAGTGCCGATTCTGTCACTGTTTCTGGTCCCTCTGAATCAATCGCCAAATTCGTTCATCAACTTAAGATAGACAAAATATTCGTCACAGAAGTTCCGTGCTCCGGTTTCCCTTTTCACAGTAAATATATCGCACCCGTGGCTCCAACATTAAGAGCTGCTCTTGAAAAGGTAATTCCTCATCCAAAAGAGAGGACTTCACGATGGATATCTAGCTCTATTCCAGAAGCAAAATGGAACACACCATTGGCAAAACTTGGTTCTCCGGCCTACTATGTGAACAACCTGGTATCTCCAGTTCTATTCCATAAAGCACTCGGTCACGTGCCAAAAAATGCAATAGTTATTGAAGTAGCTCCGCACTGTTTGTTGCAATCCATACTTCGTAGATCTCTACCACCAGAAGTCACGAACATTGGACTACAAAGCCGAAAGGACAGTGATAATCTCTTCTTCTTCTTAAAATGCATTGGTAAGCTTTATGTCAGCGGCGGCCAACCTCAACTTTCCAAATTGTATCCGCCTATAGCGTATCCAGTTGGCAGAGGAACTGCGATGATAAACTCGATGGTCCAGTGGGATCACTCCATGCAATGGAGTGTGCCCGACTTTTCCAAAAATGTAAGGTGCTCTGGACAGAATACAGTCGAAGTGGACGTCTCCAGGGAAGCAGACGCCTACTTCACTGGACACCTTATAGACGGTGAAAATATTTTTCCTGTAATGGGATTCTTGGTCATGGTTTGGAACACATTCGCAAAACGGCATGGTAAGGCCTTTGAAACGATGCCGATTATTTTTGAGGATCTACAGTTCCATCGGTCCATTCTTATTCCTAAAGAAGGATCATTGACGTTTGAGATTAGTATCCTTCAGAGCGCAGGAGAATTCGAGATTTATGAAAGCGGATCCTGCACAGTGACGGGAAAGATTCGGATTCCGAAGAGCATTGAGAAGGAACAATTTTATCAACCAACACCAGTCACTCATAAGGAACTTGATATACTAGACCTAAACTCAAATGATGTCTATACAGATCTAAGACTTCGTGGATATGATTACCATGGAGATTTTCAGAGTATCAAAGCCTCCGACAATTGGATCCGATGTGGTAAACTCGCTTGGATAAACAACTGGATATCTTTTTTGGATTCCATGCTCCAGTTCACTATTCTAGGTAAAAACACTAAAGAACTGCTGTTACTAAGTCGTTTAGAATACGCTACGATTAATCCTTTACTGCATAAGCAGTTGATACAGAATTTACGACCAGATAAAGACATTACAGTTTACAATGATACCAAAATCGAGACCGTGAAAGCTGGAGGAGTAAAATTAGGAGGGCTGAAATTTTCTCAATCTCTCAGAAAACAACACATTGATAATCATCCAAAGCATGAAAAATATATGTTTATCCCATACAATAATTCTCAATCGCTCGACACTCGTCCCGAGAAGGCGAAATTCCACGCTCTCTGTACACTTTTGCAATTGGTAAAAGAAAACTTGGTCGGCCTGAAAATTAATGCTCTAGAAGTTACTGGAGAACGAGAACCACAGGCTCTTTTGACTCCTCTGATATTAGATATTTTACATAGCGAACCTCTGGTGTTTGTCGACTTGAAATTGCTCACGATAACGCCAAAAAATTATACCACAGTTATTGAAGAATGTGGGGTCAAGACTGTTACCAGTGTTATTAAAAAATCTTTCATTGGACCGGACTTACATCTTATTTTAACAGCTAACATATTTAATGAAAAAATCCCTGAGGCTCTACAAGACTTTGAAGCTTCTCTCAAACCAGGTGGTTTCATCCTTTCTGAAGAAAACACGAATATTAATCAAAATATGCTAAAGAGGTGCAACCTAAGCTTAGTTAGTGAACAGAGTACTCCTGGAAAAGTATACGTACTTTTGAAGAAAGAAAAACCGCAAAAGGAAGAAATTATTATTCAGGTCACTGAAAATAATTATTTATGGGTAGAAAAGCTAAAAGTTGCAGCAAAAAAGTCCGAAACCGAGGATAAACAACTTCTGATATTTACTGAAGGAGAAAAACAAACAGGTGAGCTTTGAGTTTAGCAGAAACGATTTACAAAATTAATTTTCACCTAAAACCTTCATTCAGTAAATCACCAATATAATTTTTTCGTTTCTAGGTGTTATTGGTCTATTGAACTGCCTTCGTCAAGAGAAAGGTGGACAGGGCGCTCGTTACGTCTTTATCCTAGATGAAAAAGCTCCCAAATTCTCGCGTTATGATACTTTATACGCACAGCAGCTGAATAAACAGCTTGTAGCAAATGTGCTGAAAGACGGAAAATGGGGATCATATCGCCATTTACGCTTAAATAATCAAAGTGAAACCCCAGGTCTTCAAGTAGAACACGCATACATAGATATACATAAAAAGGGTAACTTAAAGAGTTTAGAATGGATTGAAAGTCCTAATTGTTATTATCAGACGAATAATTTCGTTGGTCAAGAACTCTGTCACGTTTATTATTCTGCAGTCAATTCTAGGTTAGTAAATTAGATTAGATTAATATAACATATGAATTGTTTATATTAAGCTCTGAATATTATTTTTACAGGGACGTTATGTTAGCCACTGCAAAGATGTCTTCCAATGCAGTTCCTGACAATGTGAATATAGATTATGGAAATTTAGGTTTCGAGTTTGCTGGTAGAGATTTGGCAGGTCGTCGTGTCATGGGTGTGGTACCAGCTGGTGGACTGGCAACTACACTTTTGGCTGACTCACAATTCATGTGGGAGGTACCAGAAAAATGGACTCTGGAAGACGCGGCTACTATTCCGTTAGCTTATGCCATGAGTTATTACGCTTTGATGGTCAGAGGTGAATTAAAAACTGGAGAAAGCATTCTCATCCATTATGGTAGTGATGGAATTGGTCTAGCTAGCATAGACATAGCCCTGCACGCTTGCTGTTCTGTTTTTATAACCGTAAACTCAACAGAAAAGAGGGTCTTTCTGAAGGCCATGTTCCCTCAAGTAACTGACAAAAATATCGGCAATTCTGAAGACACCATTTTCGAACAGCTTGTCCTGTCTGAAACTCGAGGTAGAGGAGTAGACCTAGTAATGAATTCATTCGCAGAAGAGAATCTGGAAGCAAGTGTGCGCTGCTTAGCGAAAGGGGGTCGTTTCCTTCAAATCGGAAATTCCAGTATTTCTAATAACACACCTCTAGGAATAATCCTTTTCATGAAAAACGTCAAATACGAAGGTATCTTTTTGGAAGCTCTTTTGCACTCTGATGATCGTGAAAAGAAACAAGTCACCAAGTTTGTCAATGAAGGTATTAAAAGTGGCATAGTCCGTCCTCTTCCGTCTGTAATTTTCACCGAGCAACAGTTAGAGCAAGCATTCAACTTGGTGGCTACTGGCAAGAACATTGGTAAAGTACTAATTAAAATTCGAGATGAAGAATTTAAAAAAATCACACGGCCAACTGTCAAGACTGTGGCAGCTATTCCTCGGACTTATATGAATCCAGTTAAGTCCTACGTTCTCGTCGGAGGACTTGGCGGTCTTGGGTTAGAAATCGCGAACTGGATGATTATACGAGGTGCGAAATACATAGTTCTCACGTCTCGTTCTGGAATTCGAAGTGGTTATCAGGCACTTTGCATCCGACGTTGGCGTGAAATGGGAATCGAGATTAAAACTTCCACAGTTGACATCACTACTGAATCTGGTGCGAAGAGCCTTCTGAAAGAGGCTAGAAAACTTGCACCAGTAGGGGGAATATTTAATCTAGCAGCTGTATTTCGCAACGCTTTATTAGAAAACATGGATGATGATCACTTCAGAAGCGTGACTCTACCAAAAGTGGATGTTACCAGGAATTTGGACAAAATATCGAGGAAAGACTGTCCAGAACTGGATTTCTTTGTTTGCTTCTCATCTGTGGCAAGTGGAAGAGGCATGCCAGGAGTAACAAGTTATGGTCTTGCAAACTCTGCCATGGAAAGAATTATGGAACAGAGACAGGCTGCAGGATTTCCAGGTCTCGCTATTCAGTGGGGAACCATTGGAGATGCCGGAGTCATGGTGGATCTTGTGAAAAACAAGGAAGCTGAATATTTAGGAATGCTTCTACAACCTATGTTGAGTGTTCTTATAGATTTAGATTTATTTTTGAAGCAGCCGGATCCTGTCTTGGCTTCTACGGTTGTGCCTCAAAAACACGTATCTGGCTATTCCTTTAATCAGAATAACATTTTGAAAGACGTGGCTAAAATTTTAGGTATAACAGACTTTCGATCTATTAACTTGAATTCCCGTCTGACTGAGCACGGAATGGACTCACTAATGGGAACTGAGATTAAGCAGAGACTCGAGGGGATCTATGATCTCGTTCTTTCCTCCGAAGAGGTTCTTATCCTTACGTTTGGTAAATTACTAGAATTATGTTCTAATTGTACACTCTAAGAACAAAATATTAGAATGCTTTGAATACAAAACAATGTTATTCTACCGTTCACGTTTCAATTAATTTTAATCTCAAACATTTCGTTTTACCATTTTAAAATGGAGCCGGAAGTTTATAATAAATACTGCTTTAAACCTTAAAACATACTTTTATTATTTTATTTTTAATTCTTTACAAAACACAATTTTATGTAGAAACGAAGAGAAAAAAAATTAAAAATTCATAAATAATTACTCTAATAATTATTTATGCATGTTTATTAATCGATTTATCCATTAATCCATCACTGAAAAAAATGTGTAGGTGTATTACCTAGAATTCTTGCTATCCCAGCTAGAAAGTATCGCTGGATTTCTACTTCCTAAATAGTTAGCTGTATTGAACAGATTTTCTTGCAGCAAAGTATAGGTACAGTACCTAGAAAATTTAGCTGTCACGAGCAAACCAATTATAGGAGATACGATGTTTGAACATGACTGCTAGAATGTTTAGCAAATGGTGATAGATTTATCTCCCAAATTTTCTGTCTGCAGGAGATAGACGGTTTTTATATCTTAGCTATCTAGTTTGCAGTCCTACCTAGACTTTATTGGAAATTCAGCTATATCTCCCCGGCAATATATTTCTAGCTACAACAGCTATACCATTTTTTTCAGTGATTAATTACATAAAAAGCCTTTTTGACGGGGAAGTGGAAGAGATACAAAAAATCTTATGCACATTATAATAAAATTGTTGCTCATAATGTGCCGTCAACATTCATCATTAAAAGTTTCGAACTCGAGGACCTCCATTAAATTAAAAGGTTGTAAGTAGATTTTGATCATATTGAAAATCAAATTTGTACGTTGTTAATTTATTTTTAATTTTTCAGGTCACAATATATATTTTTCTATTTTTTCGTAAAACAGAAACATTAGAAATTAAGAAATTATGTATGAAAGAGTTCGAACTCGGTACGGCTTCACGTCTAACAAATTGACAATAAATATTGAAATGTTTTCCTCTTCACAATATTCTATATATTCTATATGAATTATAATTAAAATTAAGAAACTACAGAATTTTCTCCATTTATTCGGTCCTCTATTTTTACAGTGATTTAAATAAAAATAAGACATATCACATCACATCGCTGGGATGCGATCAAATGGAATTAAAGCTTTGGAAGAAAAAGAATTGAATTGAATTAAGGTGGAAATAAAAGCGAATTGAGAAGCATACAAGTGAATCCCAAAGAATGAAAAGTATACAAAAAATGTAACTGCATTTAAAAAGTCAAAGAAATTCAAGTGAATTCAAGTGCATTTAACTTATTTTGAGTATTTAACTGAGAATAATAGCTCATTTAATCAGCTACTGACTTTTTGCTTTTTAATTGGATATTTTAGACTAATTCAGATTCTTCAAGAAATTATTAAGACTGAACTGCATTCATTGAAATAGAGGTCAGCTTATCTAAATTCAAGATACATTTAAAAGATTCCAAGCAATTTCATATAACTCAAAAGAACTTTAAAAGAATTTTAGGAAATTTATTTTAATTTAAAGGAATTCCGTCAAATTGAACAAATTCAAGAATATTTAAAGAATGCAAACGAATTCAGGAGAATTTAAAGAGTTCTAGAGAAGTCAAAGAATGAAGAAAATTCAAGAAAATTCAAAGAAAAGGAAATTAAAGGTTTTAAGGGTAAACCCCTAGATTACTGGTTAATCTTTTTTTTATGAAAAAATCTGTTCTTGGAATGGGGACCAAAATTGATACATTTCTTGCTCAATAAATTTTAATGATACTCAATAAGTATCAGATATTATACAGATAAATTTTTTACATTT
Source organism: Andricus kollari (assembly GCA_932074435.1). Lineage (NCBI taxonomy): Eukaryota > Metazoa > Arthropoda > Insecta > Hymenoptera > Cynipidae > Andricus > Andricus kollari. The sequence continues at coordinate 10,734 of CAKNWW010331848.1, forward strand.
CAAATTTCAATTCTGTAGTATAATATTGTTAAAATTCGATGAGTTCACTCGAGTTCAGTCGAATCCATTCCATGTCCTTCTATCGTCTTTATAATTCTAATCAGACTTTGAATATTTTTTAAATGCTATGTTAACCATGTTCTAGGGTGGTCCAAAAAATTAATATGTTAAAAATTGAAGGTGCTCTCAAAAATATTTGTTCCATTTGAAGAAAAGATGATTTAGTATAAATTTGAGCTAAACCCAACAATACTTAGTACTCCCTCATCGGCTTTTTGCACTTTACGAAAAAAGATCAAAGGAGTTATTTTTTTTTTATATTATGGAATTTTTACCGCGAATTTAACGGTAAAATAATTCAGCAATAAATATGTTATATTTTAGATCTTAACATATGGCTGCCTTTACTGTAAACAATAGTATTATTTTTTTGTTATGTTAAAGATAATTTAAAGTACAAATTAAATTTGGAAAGATATTATCACATGTTAAACATCGTTAAACGTACATTATGCTTATTGTATAAAAAATTATATTGTTGTGAAAAACACCCATCAAGATTACTTTTTCTACAAATCTTATTTCACAATTGAATTCGTGGTAAAAATTAAAGAAAATAATACTTTAATATTTTTTTGGAAAATGGAAAATAAGGAAAATATTAAGCTTTAAAAGTATTGTTGGTTTTAGCTCAAATGTATACTACATCATTTTGTCTTCAAAATGAACAAATGTTTTTGACATCACTTTCAAATTTTTGAATTTTATGCTTTTGCATTTATTTGTGGACCACCCTATCATGCTCTTCCCAGTGGGCACAAAAACATTAACGTCCTGAGAACGTTCTAAAGACGTTCCTAGGACGTTTGTGTCAGTCCAATTGATGCCCTAAAGACGCCCCATGTTCCAAAGACCGTCTTTGGAACATGGGACGTATTTAGGACATCAATTGGACTGACACAAACGTTTTTAGGACGTTAATGTTTTTGTGCCCACTGGGTTTCTTACAATTCAAGTATATAATTTTCTATTTTAATTTTAAAATGTATTTTGTCGTGTTGTGCTCTTTATGAATTGGCAAAGAATTGATCTATTGCCTGTCTCAGTGAAAAAAGTCATCTTTCCATATCTGTTTGCATTTCAAGTAAATAATTTATTGACATGAATGTCATATACTATGACATAAGTCGTTGGCAGGAAATCAATAAAGAAACAAACAGAAATGACAGTATAAAATATGGATCTTACACAGCATTGGACTCTTTTAAAGAAGAATTGTTAGACTCTCTTCAAACATAAGAAAATGTGGCTATATTTTCTTACCTTGCTATTATTAGTAACAAATTCAGAGACTAATAACAGTGAAATTATCGTTGACTACTTTTTATATAAAAGAGTGTCAAGCGTAGTGGGATTTCAGTGTGGAGATACTGAAGGTGACAAAACTAGTTGAAAAGGGCCAAAAACTGTATTGAACAATGAAGATGTTTATTTATCAAAATAGAATTTTTTTAAAATCTTTATTTTCAAAAGATATTATTTTAATATTACGAATTTCATTGCAGCCGTTGTAGAACTCATCTTAAAATAAAACGACTACAGAATAAGTGCAACAATTGTAAAAGGGGATGCAGAATTTAACACACATTTAATTTTGACTAATTTATACTGGAAAATGGGAATATTTTTAGATTTGAGATGCCGTGATGACAAGGACGTTATTTATCTATTCAGTGAAGAAAGATTAATTGATTTTTTTTAAATAATTAAATATTGTTATGTGTAGAAATATGTTTGATTTTGGAATTCAAATATAGGCATCAAGCATTGAACTTTTTAATGACTTGAACTACTGGTTAATTATAAGTGAAAGGAGAATAGAAGATACTTTGCGTATTGTGAATGATACTTCTTTCAGTATCCTTGCTGATGTCACAATTGCAATATCAGATCATAAACGATTCAATCTTTACGATGTTCACAATCATTTCAAATATCGGGGTGGAATTTTAAACGTCACCTTTGCAGGATTTTGGGATATGAGTGACGGAATGAATATTTCTGTATCCAAAAATAAAATTGCAAGGAGGTGGAACTTTCATGGAATGCTTTTAAGAATGGCTGGCCTCGTAACTATCTGACATATTTCATTTAAAATTAGAAAAAGTTTACAATAAGTAAGAGTAAGATTATTTTGAAATGATAAACAAAGTCATTTCAAATATTTAATATTTATGTTTGGATGAAAGTATTGCACTTTAAAAAAATTAATTTGGTAGTAAAATAGTTCATCATAAACTAATTTTCTCTTTATCTTTAGATCAGCTATAGGCCTAAGAATATTGAAATAGGCGATTATTTGCAAGATTACAGTACAAAATCTTCAGATACTATGGGAAAATTTACTTACGCGTTATGGCTGCATGTGTCTAAAATGTTCAATTTCACGTAAGTTTAAACATTCTAACAATTTTATCACAAAACTTAGAAATTTAGTATCGATTTTCCGTGAAGTCAATTTTTTTTCAGAATAGAACCTGGAGAATTTACAAAATGGAAGGAAAACGACACAAATTGCCCTCTGATAGGGGCGCTTCGAACAAAAGACCTTGAATTAGCTGGAACTCCAGCTACCTTTACAACGGAAAGATTTAATTATGTTTCCAGTACTACTACCCCTTGGCCTTTTCGGTATATACTAAATTAATTCAAAGTATAAATTTTTTTATCCTAAGAATTAATTTTCAATAGCATAAATATACTGTACCTTATTGAAACCTTTTGAAATCCTGTGCCATTTTTTTGTTATACTCTGAAACGCTTGAAATATTTTTTATTATTTTGAAATCCCTTGCAATCCAAAATAAATTCCTATGAGTTCTTTGAAATCCTTCGAAATCTTTCTAAATCCCTTTTTGTCAAAACTTAAGAAATTCTTTGAAAAAATCCTTGACAATTTTTGACAATTTTGGAAATCCCGTGAATTCCTTGAAATCTTGCTGATTTTTTTTTGAATCCTATGAAATAATTTGACATTTTTTCTCGGTAAAAGATGCTGGCATATGGGACAAAATTTAAAATCATCGCCTGATATTTAAATCACTTGAAATCTTTAGAATTCTTTTGAAATCATGTGATTTTTATTGAAGCCTGTGTAATCCTTTGAAATCTAATGAATGCAAAATAACTTGAAATTGTTTTAATCCTACGGAAGCATTGGATATTCTATAAAATACTTTCAGATGCTTTCGAATATTTAATATTCCTTGACATTCCTTGAAATCCTACGAAATGTGGAATTCATCTTGTGAAACATTTATAAAGTCCTATAAATAGCGTCCAAATTTTTAAACATCCCTTGAAATTATTTGAAACGACATAAAACCCTTTAAATTCTTCTCAAATCCCGAGAAATTTTTCAAATCCCACGTAATCATTTAAAGTGACTTGAAATCTTTCGAATTATCTTGAAATGTTATGAAATCCTTTAAAATCCGTTAAAATCACTTGAAATATTTTTAATTAATTAATCAAGTGGTGGTTCCAATATGGGCCCTGTTCTGAATTAATGACGGACTGGCGTGGCATAGCGAAGGAACCATGCTCGGTCATGTCAAAGTCCATTGGACCACTCCCTTGGTGTCCAAAAAAAGGTTTTGGTTGTTGGTGAAAATTGGCACAGATGTAGCCTCCGGAAGCTACGACCACGATCGTTCACCGAATGATCGATCCCGACGCGACCCGAGGTGATACGTCATCCGACTCGTCACTCAGGGGCGGTCAACGTAATGGGAAGTAGACGGCCGCGTACTATTATGATTATATTTAGTTCGCAGACCAATTGTACGCGCACTGCGGTCGTCAGCGGGTGAGCGGGGCAAGGGAAGGTTGAATTTTAAAAACTGCGGCGCGAACCATGACATAAATCCACATAACCCGAAAAACTTATTTCTCAGCGAGTTGCAGCGAGTTGCTTGTGCAATCTTGGCTGTTGTTGTTTGTGCAAAATGATGAAAATTTGATTCAAAAGACATTTGAAAATGTTACTTTTTCGTCTTTTGTCTCATATTCTTCAAATTTTGCATTAAGTCTTTCATTTTCATTAAATTATAATAAAATAATAAATTTATAAAACAAATGAAAAGAACTAGATATAGATATACGTGCAC
>CAKNWW010331852.1:1778-20291 GCA_932074435.1 Andricus kollari
ATAATACGTTAAAATTTACGTTAAATGGTCATCTCGTAATTGCAAACAGGTTTCTTTTTCAGCGTTAAAAAATAAAAAAATAATGTCGCTCTCATTGCAGTCTGCTAACAGAGGTTTCAAGCGGGCTGCCAATACGCAGGGGCTCGACTTCAATAACAGCCACTTTGTTTTTTTATTTTTTAACGCTGAAAAAGAAACCTGTTGCAATTATGAGATGACCATTTAACGTAAATTTTAACGTATTATTATGATTGCAACAGTTTACATATTTATTTTGCTTCTCTTAATAATCATAATGCCATATTACTTTAACATTACTTTACCATTACTTTACCATTACGCTGCAGCGTAATCTTTGCGTTCGGCCGGTCCGCCAGGGGAGCACTCTTTTGCATTAATAGGAAAACATGCACAGTTGGGAGTATTACATCTGTGCACGTGCACTTGTTAGTTAAAAATCTGATCGTATTAATTGAGACATACACCGTTGAGAGTCGCCCATCTATGCAAGTTGAAAAGCTGATCGTATTAACTGATACATACACCGTTGGGAGTCTCACGCCTGTGAACGTGCACATTTGGGAGTATTCCATCTATGCACGTGAACTTGTAAGTTCAAAACCTGATTGTATTGATTGAGACGTGCACAGTTGGCAGTCTCCCATTTGTGCACGTGCACCGTCGGGAGGGAACCATCTGTGCAGATCGTAATTTCAACGTACAACGGTTTTCAGTGTCCCATCATTGCAGTGTCAAAACATTATTATTAAATAATCTCAAAAAAACAAACCTTAATAAATTTACCGAACTCCGTTCCAGCTGCCTAAATTTCAACATGCACAGTTGGGCGTTGACTGATGGGACATTCTCAACTGTACAGGTCGAAATTTCGACCTGCACAGATAGGCCGGTGCATATTTATATCACTGGGCCACAATGTGTACAGCCATCTGTTGCATAAAATGTATCAATCGCTGTTGGATGAATTTGTTTTATTTACATGTGAATTTAATCTTTTCTGAAAATAGAAATGTTATTAGAGGAAAATGAGGCTGCTTATAAGAAAATTTATAAAAGCACGATTAAGGAGAAAAAATTGGCCCAAGTTTGGCGAAAGATTGCAACTGAATGGAAATTCGAATTTCTCTACATTTGACAGGTCTCCTCTAGGAACAGAATATATTTAGAAAATTGGATGATTTTTGTTTTCTCACAATTAACTTGCGAGGATGGAATTTATAAAGAAATGCCTTATTTTTTCGACTTCTTCCTGACTGTTTATTAACAATTGTACAATAATAACGTTTCGGAATGGGACCGATTCCCTCATCAAATTATCTATTATAGAATATGAACGATTAGAAACATATTACATAAAGTAATAAAACAAAATATTAAGAATTAATAGAACAGTAAATTACGATACCTTTAACATTTCGCAGAATTTAACCGTAGTTTGTATGCATATTTTTTTGGAACCAGTTATTGAAATGGAGGGGAAAAATCGAACGAAACGTTCCTAATATTATTCTGAGTGCTTATTTTTTTAACTAAAGAGAACCTGTAACGTAAAAATGTTATTTGAAAATGACATTGAAATACGTACTTATGAGCGTGGATGCTAAGTTAGGAAATCTATTAAGGTTATATGTAAAAAAATCCATCTCTGGTAGAATTTTGTTTAAAAAGGAGCTCTATTTAAATAGAATGATTATTGATATGCTAAATTATTTTCAAATTTTTCAACAGTACTGATGCGGAGATAATTAATGTCAAAGTTGACTATTTTAACACGAAATGCTTGGCAATGCATAGGCACTCTCAAGAATTTAATTTGTAGTAATTAAATGCTCTGGTACAGAAATTTAAAAAATGTCGGTATTTGTGGTGCTTGAAAATACGAATTTTCAGAAAAAACATCCAATTAAATATTGATTAATTATTAAAAACTTGAAAAATGTATAATAGTTAAGGTAAAAAATTAAATTATAGGGATGACTGAGTGTGCACCATACGTCTCCATCTTAAGGTTGTGAGCTCCCGTTACATTGAAAACGTTTTACTGGCAGAATGAAGCCTTGGTACATGTATAAATACGCGTCCAAAGGATCAAAGGCGTAAGTACTAGCAGCACTACATAATAAGATAAATTTAATTGAATAATAATGCGTTAACAATCGAAATAGTATGAAAATCGAAGTAGCATACCAACAAACTGACAAACGTAAAACAGAATTAATCAGACACGAGATGGGAGTAGACTTAACACTGAAGCAAATGTTTCGCAATAACTTTATGATTTTTTCCCTTATGGTTGATGTTACTTTTATGTTGACTTGCACCAGTTACATGTGCTTTTATAAAGTACATTACATTGATCTAAAGTATCTAATTTTGTCTTTTCCTAAATTTATAAATTTATTTAACTCGAGATGTTGTCCAAGAATGGAATGGAGATGATGTCCTGTTTAACATGAATTATTCCATCACCATTTCGAATTTTGTTAGTAGGTTGGTTTTTTTTAATCTATCTCAGAAAGTCTTTTCTTTATGTTTTTCTAAACGAACTCATTAGGATAATTATTCTACCATAAGTATTATTTGACAACCTGTAGGTTATCTGAGTAGAAAGTATTATCGGATAAAAGAATAGCAGCATCGACAAGGTTTTTAACAATTTCTATTTCATGTTGAATAGAGTCGTTGGATAAAGAATTAAGAAGTCTTCCAGAGTAGGTTGCTTTTCTAAACCAATTCGTAATAATTAAGTTATTATCGTTTCGGTAAAGTTGTAAATTCAAAAAGCTAATAGATTTTGTGTTTTTAATATCAAAGGTAAATTGTTATCTACTATGGTAATAATCAAACTGTTATACTGTAAAATTAATTTTATCTTTAGGAATGAACATACACCGGAAGTTTAAAACCCAATTTTTCTATGACGTTCGTTTCAAGATCTTTCACAACAATTTTAGCCACATTTGCGAATATAGGCGATCCTATAAGGGTATCAAACGTCTGCCTATAGGACTGGTTACCGAATTTAAAATTAGTGTAGTTCATTAAGAAGGTAATACCTTCTTTGGATTCATCTAACGGAATTTGCGTATTTTTACTAATGTGATGCCACCTATTAGCCATGCCTTTATGTACCAAATCTAGAGGAACGTTAGCGAAAAGTGATGAGACGTCAAAAGAAGCCATGATACATATGGTAATCAGGAATTTTAGTTTGATTAATGTCATGTTTGAAAGTAAGTGAATTTTTTACAGAATATTTGCAGATAGGTAAGGAGTCAGAAATTATTCTCTTTAATCTTTTGGCTACACCATATGGTGGTATATTGATAGAGGAAATAACAAGTCTGAGAAAATAATTTTGCTTATGAATCTTAGGAAGACCATAAAACCTAGCAATAGTAGTATTGTCAGTTATGAGATCCTTTCTTCTGTCCCTAGGACTGAGAAACTTAGTTATTCTCCATCTATCAATCAATTTAAAGGTATGTCTTTCTAATTTTTTTATGGGATCAACATCTATCTTTTTATAAGTATTTGGATCATCAAGTATGTTATGAGGCTTATCTGTGGGGCAGAATACGTCAAGTGTCCCCACCTAAGGTTGTTCTTTTTATGGGGTTGAAATATGGCCAAATTATAGTCCTTGTAGAACTATATTAATTCACTGAACCATAAGGCATTTATCAGCTGGTTGTCAATATACAGGGGCCTGAAGTTTTCGCTTTTTCAGGTGCTTTTTCACCTTCACGTTAACATAACTTCTTTTAGGATTATCCGATTGGACTTTTATTATTGTGTTTTGGAAAGCTCTTTTCATTTACTTTAGGACTATCATACACATTTTTTTCCATTATGAATTTTAATTTTTTTTTTCATTTTTAAAAAATAGTTTTTGAAACTCTTTAAATACATGTAGAAAAAAAATTGGTATTTTTTTTTTTTAAAGTGATTTTACACCCTAGCATTTAAATCAAAAATCTCCAGTGACTTTAGTTACTAAGAAATGTAGATTTCCATACTTGGATGTTTTAAGTATGAAAACACCCCCATACCATGCTGTATACCCAAAAAACCGTTAATATTTCTAGATCTTAGACATAAACCTGTTGTTTCGGTAAGACTGATAGTCAAAGTCTGAAACTTTTAGCAAAATCTAACAGAGTTTAGGAGAAAAAAAAACTGTTCATTAAAATAAGCATTTTTCTATTAAAATAAATGTAAAAATTGAAACTTTGACCATTTTTTGTTGAAAAACTGTTCATTTTTCTTACTTTCTTCTTTCGGATTATTGCTTTGCAGGTTCGAAAATACAAAAACAAAATTAGTTTTAGAATTTTTTACAAAAAGTCATTTACTGTACATTTGGTGCGGGGTCCTTTAGTCGTTGTTATCAGGGACCCGACCGAAAGTTTCGTTCTATTTCGTTATCAATAAAAAAAAAAAAAAATTTCACTAAACCTTGAACTGCTATTTCTAGATTTGGACAAAATTAGATAATATCTGAAATTACATTACCGATTTAATCAAAATTATTTTGTTGTCAGTAACGAAATGGAACGAAAGTTTCGGTCGGGTCCTTGCTTGTTATTCAACTTATGTTGATATTCAAGAATATTCTATAAGACTTTAGCTGGTGGTAAAACGGCTTATCCCGATCTAATATTCCAGGATAAATTAGTTAAGAATTTTAAATGGTGGTGAATGTATCTAATTTCAAGTTGTCGTAACTGGCGCTGTATACTCGTAGTAGTAATATTAAGTTTATTCTTACATAAGAGGCTATGAAGATGTAGAGATCCAACGTTGGTAGTACTATTGATGATGACGTTCGGGACCCGTCGTGGGTTCCCGGACGGGCTCGGCTCTGGCCCTCGTCGCCCATACCACCAAGTAACCCCCGTGTTACAATGTGTCACTGACAGTGAAGGGGTTAAGGATTAAAAACCTTTCTTAAAAATATTAATGTAACCAAAATATAATTATATCCTAGAGGGGGTTTGTCTCTGCCTGAGTAATGGAATATTGAAATTGTAATATCAAAATTCTATCATGGAATGCTAACACTATCAAATTTAAAATCCATGAATTAAAAAATGACATCAGTGATTTGAAATTGGATATAATTGGTATAAGTGAAAGTAGAATAGATCATAAGTTTAAATTTCAAAATTACAAACTACTCAATTTATACAACTGATAGGAAGAGTGACGGATGAAGATTTGCACTGTTAGTTGCACTGTTAAAAGTGACCTAATCAAAATCTTCAATTTAAACAGTCAAGTTCTTGTAATGGGGGATTTGAATGCACGGCATCTAAAATGGAATTTTTTTATAAATAATGCAACCGGGATGGAAATAATTAATGTATGTTTAGGCTTGGGGTTCAAATTTCTGCTCCAGTACAAACCACTCATTTCCCTAAAATTGGACGACCTAGTGTGCTCGACTTATTCTTACTAAAAACCATTAGAAACTATAACAGACCTCTAACCCTTCAAATCCCTAATTTAGATCATAACACTGTTATTATTAATCTAAACACAAGTACCATATTAGCTCCGTCATCAAGAATATAGATTATAACAATGCCAACTGGGATGGCTTTAGCAAGCAAATCGATGAAAATACAAACTTAAATTTCTATACAAAAACAAGATCCCAAATTGAAAGAAAAGTAAATGAACTTACTGAAATTTTAACCGAAGCGGCCAGCATAAACATACCTACCAAAAATATGCAACTTTATAACCCACCTTTTCCAAAAAATCTTAAAGTATGCATTAGGTTTAAAAATAAATTAAGGAGGAAATTTCAGCATATTGGAAGTATCCAAAACAAAGCAAATGTATCAACTTTTCAACAGTTAGTTGACAAATTGATCCAAAACTGGAACTCTCTATAACTGAATAATCCACCAAAGACTTGTAAACTCTCTGATGGATCACTTTGGAAACTAACCAAAGCCCTCACGAAAAAGAAAACTAAGATTCCCCCAATTTATATTGATAACAAAATCTGCTATAAAAATTAAGAAAAATCTTCGGCTCTTGTAAATCATTTCTCTTCAGTGAGCAAAGTGAATGAAAATCTTGGTTCTCAAAATCATAAGAAAAAAGTATTTAATACTGTAAACAAATATCGCAGAAATATACAGATAAATTCTAATGAAATAGTCTTAGTACTGGTATTATGTTAAAAAACTTCACTCGCAAAGCTACTGTTATGTTAACTAATACCGTAAATACAATGTTTAGATTGGGTCATAATCCTAATTTATGGAGAAAGACTAAAGAGATAGCGGTACCTAAACCACAGAAAAATCACACATTAGTAATTAAATCAATTAAATTAAATAGTTGAAAGAATTATTAAGAAAAGGATTGATAAATTTGTAATAACAAACAACCGAATTATAAAAGAATAGTTCGGATTTAGACAAGGCCATAGACGTGTTCATCAACTTGTTAGGTTGTCAAATCACATTATTGGGTTTAATAGTAAAATTAATACTGGATCAGGAGTACCACAAGGATCGGACCTCGGACCATAATTATTCATTATCCATTTAAACCAAGTTTCTGATACCAAACATGTTAATAGAGCTTTATTTGCTGATGATAAGACTTTATTTACATCAGCATATAGAATAGATACCATCACTACTAGATTACAAAACGTTGCTAATAAAGTACTCACATATTCCGAAAAATGGAGAACAGAAATAAATACAAGTGAAACTCAAGCTATTATATTTACAAAGCGGAGACCTGACATACAGGAAAAAATCAAAACTCAGGATACTTATATTAATTGGGTAGAAAATGTAATCTGTCTGCGTTGTTTATTTTACTGAAAACTTACCTTCACGAACCATGTGAACCTATTGTCTTCAAATGTTAGCGGAAAATTAGTAACATTATATCCTTTAATGAATCGAAAGTCAAGCTTAAATGTTAGTAGAATACTAATTGTTTAAACAACGATAATTATATCATGCATCACATACGCAAGCCCTGCATGGAGCTTCACCTGCGATGCTAATTATATAAAATTACAAATGGTGCAAGCTTTATTCCGATATGTGGGTAAGAACGCCAAAGACATATAACGCGTCTGTATTTTGTCACTTAGATTACCAGATATAGACTCCATTTCAACAGCTCCCCCATCGGGTATGCATGCAGTTTTCGGAATGGTTTGGGCATCGGTATTTCTTAAACTCTAGTACATTTGAACGAATTTGAAATTGAGTCAATTAACTGGCCCAACGGAACTTGCCAATGGAAGAACATAGATATTAACCTTAGTTTTAAATTTAAAAAGGATTTTGAATAAATTTAAATTAAGATTTTACTTCTATTTTAATACTTTGCTATATCTGAAAAATTCGAATTGTTGTTAAACTTCAAAGTGTGGCCCTCTCATGCAGTTCCCGTGTTTGGCCGCCTCTTGAATAGCTCCTTCTGTAAAATGAAGCTAATGCGCGATAGGTCCCTTTCTTCTAATTAAATTAAAATGCGAAAATATGATAAAAAATAATCATTATTAGGTTAACTAAAAAATTGTTTTTGTTTAACAAAAGAAAATATTGTATACAAACTAAAGGCGCGAAAAAAATCAATAAAATAAGAATTGTATGCTGTTAATTATTTTCTAAATTGTTTGTATGTAACTGCCATGATAAATAAGAATAATCATAACAAAAACAGTAGGTAATGAAGTTACAACTTTCATATCTCAAGCCTCGAGAGGCATATCTAATTATTATTTTGACCTACAAAATATCGTAAATGGTTTATATCAAAATATTGCCATCAAGTACCAAAAATTATCCATATAAAAAAAAGAATCTCAATTCGGGAAGAGTCTGAATGTCAAGCCATTTCGAGCGCGGATAACCATCTGCGACGTACGACCAGGTTGTGTACTCGTTGCGTTTTAACTAATGTCGAACGGCAGGTTTGACGCCGAGGATGAATGTGTGCATTCGATGGGTAGAGTCGAATGTCTGCCTTCAAACATGCCTGTCGAACAACCGGCTGAACTGAGAAGGAGGTTTTCTGCAGTTTTCCTCTCCCCTAGTCAAACGTCGAGGCAAATGTGAGTACTTCTAATAAAGTCGGATGCAGCGGCGGGTTATCACTGGTTGTGATTGAATTCGTACAGTGATTCTCAGCCCACCCATACCCAGCGAAGTAGAGTCGTCTGGCGGTATATTTACTCATTCTAAAGGACATAAATGATAATTTAGCAGCAATGGTGAACTGTTTATAGACCTCTGTTTTATCGGGGTTTTAAAATAAAATGCCTAGTACAATAGGTTTTTAACCGCAGTGATAAGATACTTCAATGGACGAGCCTAACAATACAATAATAATAGCATAAACATGGCATACATTGACTACAAGCAAGCGTTTCCTTCCGTACCACATGACTATTTGCTTGAAGTCTTAAAAATATACAAAATTTGCCCACGCATCATTGACTTCCTAAGTCGTGCGATGATGCTTTGGGGTACAAGAATCAAATGATTTTGATCATGGACAGTCAAGGATAACTAGATCAATACGCATTACGACGGGTATATTCCAAGAAGACTCCTTCAGTGCATTATGGTTATGTTTGGCGTTGAACCCATTGAGCAGAACACTAAATAGCATGTCTCATGGGTTCCGAGTACATGATAACGAGGATGGTCATCAAGTGACCCATCTTATATACATGGATGACCAGAAGATATACGCCAGTTCGGACCAGAAATTGCAGCAAGTGATGGCTGTCACAAAGCAGTTTTCCAATGATATCCACATGGAGTTTGGACTAGATAAATGCAGAACAGTGCATTTAACCAGAGGAGAATTAGGGACCGCAGAGCTGGAGAACCATTTTGAGAATGACATCGAGGCAATGGCAGAAGGAGAGTCATATACATACCTGGGTATTCTTGAATCTAAGGGTATTCAGCATACGATAGTTAAGAAAAGCCTAACGACTGCCTTCACTACAAGTGTCAGATTGGTTCTGAAGAGTTCTCTTAAATCGGCAAAGAAGATCAGGGCAATCAACACCTATGCCATCACTGTCCTCACGTACTCCTTTGGGCTCATCAAATGGTCGAACACCGATCTTGAACGATTAAACAGAATCATCCGCGTAGAAATGACGAAGCACCGAATGCACCACTGTAATTCGGCAATTGAAAGGGTAGTTCTACCACGATATAGAGGGGGTAGGGGCATTGTAGATGTCAGGAGACTGTGTGAATCACAAGTTACACAGTTTCGAGACTATTTTAACAGCAAACGAGATGTGCCGCTTTACAGCACCATCTGCAAAGCTGATCTTGACTACACGCCCTTGAATTTGTCCTCAGAGGAGGCCTTGAGTACCAGGGCAGAAACCATAGAGGAATTAGAAACGCAATGGAGACAGAAAGCCATCCACGGCGAGCACCCCAAAACGTTAGATCAACATAAAGTGGACAGTGAGGCATCCAATATTTGGCTGTGAAAGGGCGTCCTGTAGCCGGAAACGGAAGGATTCATTATTGTGAAACAGGACAGGCTTGTCAGCATAAAAAATTATCGCAAACACGTGCTACATCAAGACGTGGTTAACCGGTGACGATTATGTGGAGATACCAAAAACTGAGTGATTACATTAAAAATTCAGGGCACCATGTGCCCTGAGCGGGCACATTATTGATAGTTGTCGCGTAATCGACCAAAGGGAATATACGCACAGGCATAATGATGTGGCGGGCATTATACATCAACAACTTGCCCTAAACCTAGGACTTTTAACAGAATGGATGCCTTTCTATAGATACATTCCAATACCTGTTCTAGAAAACGAAGATTACAACTTACATTTGGATGTTACTATCCAGACGGATCATTACATCCGATCCAATCTACCGGACATCGTAATGCGAGCAAAGAAAGGTGGAAAAGTCTACATCATTGATATTGCTTGTCTACTTAACCGAAATTTGCAGGCACCCTATACAACCAAGATCCAGAAGTATAGCGAGCTAAGACATGAAGTAAAGACAATATGGAGGAATGTGAAACATGCATCTATTCATCCGATTGTCATTTCGGCTACAGGCAATATGCACGCAAGATGGACTGAACATCTTGAACATTTAGGAGTCAGTAGGGTACTGGCAGCAGCTCAGAAGGCGGTTTTATTAAACACCTGTCGCATTGTAAGAAACTTCCTGGACCATCAGGAAGCAAGCGGCTAAAAACCTATAGAGTGATACATGGTAGCTCTAAGAAAGCATCCAAAGGCAACTATTGTCACCTCCAACCCTCGCGGCCGCTGCGTAAGCATAAGAGCGGTAAAAGACGAACTGCAAACTACACCATGCTCCTAAGTTTGTACCCACAAGATCATCGCAAATAATTTCATACATCGTAATAAATTAACTAATTGCATCCTCATCTCATCAGTCACTTGACTTAGTCCGTGGATATGATGGAAAACCGGGTTCTTTTTATCCCGGGAACAAGTTTGAAAAAAAATAATAAGAGCGTACTTTTTTATTTCGCAAATCATTATTTTCACACTTATGTTGATCTGAAAAACTTGTTTTGTATTCAATTTTATATCGAATAATTCCATCTCTGGGATTCTCATCCAGATATTTTTCCAGTAATCTTTTGTACTTTATATTTTGAAGATAAAACATCAACGTTGAAAGATGTCAGGGATTAAAAAACCTTCGAAAAAGATTTGGCTTTAACCTCGGTTTGTCTGAACAAATGTAAATTTTTGAGTAGATTATTTGAAAAATCCTTTCAGCCACTTTGGTGCTTGGACTCCCCGTTCATCTGAATGTTGCGATTTGCTAGTTCCTGGTACTGGGCTAGAGGTGGATTTTTCTTCTGTTGTTTTTAATGATTTTATCATTTGATATCCTATAAAGTTTTCTTGAAGTTCTCGGGTAGCTGCTTGCCTAGAAATAACAGAAATTGAATCGATAAAAAAAATCAAATTTCGGCCTTTAATAAATTTGTTAAGGGTCCTAAAATAAGGATGAAGTTCATATATACGTCTTTAACCAACATTCAAAAACTTGAGCATTTTTGAAAATCAAATAAAAAGCTTTTCTTATTTCTATGTCAGGGATGGTCACGGACAAGCTCTGGGAGCTAAAATCTGTCAACTCCTCAAATCCCACTCCTACCACCTTTGCTAGGATAGAGCTCGATGAGGTGCAAGCATGGGTGGGAGAACGGACGCTTTTGGCTGTTTGGCGACCGAAGCTGACCGGATGCGAAAGCGTCCGATCCGACCAAGCCCGGCGTGCAGCGCGAAACACCACATATGACTTCGTTCCGCGCAAGACCGAGATGATGGGAGGATGGGGGTGAGCTTGAAGAAGCACTCGAAGAAAGGGAACAAAAGTGAAGAAAAAGCGAGACAGATGAAGCACTGCAAGTGGTCCATGGCCATCCCTGGTCTATGTAAATAAACTAAAGTGTGATAGCAGAATCCCAGGTATAATCTGTCATAACGATGATAAATTTTGCTCACCTCAGGATATTGTGAAAAAACTTGCTGAATACTTTCACATTGTCTATAATGGTCATCTATGTGCACATTTACCTCTGATAAAGCCATCCAACATCTACTTAGGGATTATACTCTAATGACCGAAAGTGATGCGTTGAAAGCAATTAACAAGCTTGTCAATAACCAAACTGCTGCATCTGATCACACTATTGCTTTTGTAAAAAAGGACTGTCCATCTAGTTTCGCCCAACTATTGGTGTAAATTTTAAATGTCGCATTGAAATGTGGTAGATTTCCGGAAGAATAAAAAAAACTAGGATGTGTCCTGTTTTCAGGAAAGGGTTGAAATCTAGTGTAACTAACTTAGACCCATTGCAATCTAAATTAATTTCTCAAAAATATTCGAAATTTGCCTCCATGAGATCATATATAATATAATTGTCCATTATGAGCAAGTTGATGTTATATTCACTGATGTTTCGAACGCGTTTGACAAAGAGGATCAGCATATCCTATTACATGAGCTATTTATCACAGAGATTCTGCAAAAACTTTTTTTTCTCATTAGCTATTATTTAACAAAAATGCAATATATTTTGCAATATTATTGGTTATATTCAAAGATTCCAATAAATGTACACTAATAGTTTAAGATTAGACAAATAGATTTCACGCACGTTAATAATTGTTGATTATATACCTGGAATTGTAATCAAATGGACTCGCGTCCACGCTCGTCGTTCGCTCGAATACGCACACATCGATCTGTTAGTTCGCACACACGCACGCATCGCACACAAAGCTAAAAGCGTTTGCGTATTTTTTGTCGGTTGTGAGGTTTTGTTGTTATTTTGTTCCCGATATTTTGTCTACAAAATCTTTATGTATTACAGGATTTCGGTAATGCCAGTGTTTACTTACACTAGATATATATTATTTAATTTTAATTTTAGGTCTCCGTTGCCGTTCCGTGATTTTTCAATATATAAATAAAAATATTACAAACCTGAATTTCCGATAACACAGCCCCACAAAAAAAAGTAGGTTGTCCGACGGTCAAGAGTAGTCACATCCTATGGATTTTGGGTCGCTCAATCCGAATCCAAGGTCAGAATTCCGCCATCACCCTCCGGTTTTTTTCTAACCTCAAAAAACATCGTTTTTTGGGCTGTTTTTGCATTGAAAAGTATGTAACGAAAAAACCCGTGTTTTTTTAAAATGCAGACCACAAATTCGGATTCAGCGGCGAAAAATACATAGAAATGGTCTCTTTTCGTCCGTTGGGCCCAATACTTTGCGGTGGGGGAGGGACTGCACAGAGTTTTCGTGTTGACTTTCTTGGTGATAGAAAACATGTTATCAAAGAATACAAACTTGTTCGGAAATTCTGACAGAGAATGAACATTTAGCGGTTCGAAGTACATAGAAATTGTCTATTTCCACAACGCCGACAACCCCCCCCCCCGCCCCTGATTCCCTTATGGTATGTCGAACTAACCAAGGTTCCCGGATTAGCGAGAAAGCTATGTGCCTCGCAGCTATGCCCCTCTGTGGAACCGCAGAGGCGCCTTTACTGTGACGCAAGTTAATTTAGGTAATGGTTAGGCCAGGAGCAATCATTTTAGGTCTGCTCCCGGTCTTCCTGTGTCCCGACAGGCTCCTCCTATTCCTGGTACCTTGGTACCTACCGCTGTGTCTTCTTTCTGAGGCCGATCGTGCCTGGCGTTTCGCCAGGACGCTGTCCCAAGTGAAAGGTTGAATCCCTCCAATCGCCGAAGGACTACAGACGGGTACTTCCAGCTTACCTGGGAACCAGGCCGTAGCCCACACCATCTTTTGGAGCAACTCAACCCCACATACTTTTAGGTCTGCGCCTTCCCAGGGCCTTGTCTCGGCCTCTGTATTATGTAACCTAGCTTTAGCCGCTGGGTTGGCTCCGTAGTAAGCAGTGAGTCTGGGTAGCTCGTGGCCACCACCACCACCAACATGGGGTTAGCTTGTACCTTTTCATATGCTTGCCCCCCCCCCCCCCCCCCCATGGGATTTCTGTGTCAGAATTTCCGAACAAGTTTGTATTCTTTGATAACATGTTTTCTATCACCAAAAAAATCAACACGAAAACAATTTTTTTGAGGTTAGGAAGTGAAAAAAAGCTAATTTGAGAATTCTGAGTGCGGATTCCGATTCAGCGACTCGAAATCCATAGGATGTGACTACTCTGGTTTGGCGAAACATCAAATTTGTTTCGGCAAGGTTTTGCGGTATTGTGCTCTGTGCAGCCCCTCCCCCATCGCAAAGTATTGGGCCCAACGGACCAAAAGAGACCATTTCGATGTATTTTCCGCCGCTGAATCTGAATTTTCGGTCTAAATTAAAAAAAAAAATAGTTTTTTTGTTACATACTTTTAAATGCAAAAACAGCCAAAAAAACGATGTTTTTTGAGTTTAGAAAAAAACCTGAGGGTTTGGTCACATCCATAGGATGTGACTACTCTTGTCCGTCGGACAACCTACTTTTTTTTGTGGGGCTGTGTAATTTTCAATCATTTTGCAGTATTTCCGCCAATGCTAAACTAACGGTATAATTTTGATGTCTGAATATATCATTTTACCGAAATCAGTATCAAATTTTTATGATTTTAAGCCACAGTTCAGTGCGTGCAGGTGCGTGATAAAAATATTCAGACTTCAGGCTATATTGCCATTAATTCATTTTTTATGTGAAATTTCTCGTGGGATGCGAATTTAATCTTGCTGATATGTAAAGGATTCCCAGTTCAGAAGGGCACTCTTCCAATTGGACTATCGCCCAAAATTGTTGGAAATTTCTTACAAAATGTTGATAAATTAATTTCTTGTTTAATTTTGTAACGCAATTTAAAGAATAGCAAAGCTTAAGGCTTCAATTTGAAATAGGGAACTTTGAAATAAGTATTTTTTCAGTTAAACATTTCTTGTCTCTAGTTGGCACTAGAATACGTGAGGTGTGATTTTTTTATAATTCAGAATCAAAAATTTGAGGACAATTTGAGAACCTCGGAGATAATAAGTAATCATTAACTTGGTTAGAGTTTATTTAAATAAAACATTGATGAATTTGTAATAAGGGCGTTGAAATCAGGACCCAACCTCAACATTGAATTGCCTCATTTTACTCCATAAATACTAGAATTACTCCTGTACGGGAATGGAGACGAGTGCGTGATATCAGTGAAGCAATTTCGTTGGATAAAGGCGGTTGTGAGGGAAAGAGGTATGTGGAAATGTGAAGAAAAAGGAGAAGAGGTAGTTGAAAAAAGGAGAAGGTGAAATTGTGGATGTGGAAGCAGCGGAAAAAGTGTAAAAGGCAAAGTTGAAAACCCACACGCGTGAGTTTGGGGTTAGGTTGCGGAGTGCAGAAGCCAGTGTTGTTAGCAACAGTGTGATGAGTGGGGACGGTGAGAAGAAAAAGAAAATGGAGGCTTGGTGGGAGCTGATAAAAGTGAAGTGGGATAAAGAGAGGGAACGAGCGAACGTGGAGAGCAGGAGAGGAGGAGAGAATTTAGTGGCGACATCGAAAATGCAGCAGAGAATGCAGGACGGTTGAAGCCATATAGTCATATGGTCAACAGACGGTCGAAGAGTCGATGGAAAATGCGAAGGAAGAGGACTTGAAGATGGAGGGAGAGCAGACAGCAGGGATACAAGAAATTAAGACGAAAGATGTGAGCTGTCAAACGGAGGAAAATGAGAGCACATGGAAGACCCCGTCAGAAGAATTGACTAAGGAAGAGTGGGAGGCCGAGAAGGATATCAGAGCAGCCAGAAGGAGAAAACTTACACTCTGTGAAATCATCTGAATTCTCTAAATTCTTCTTAATTCTTCTTAATTCTCTGAATTTTTCCGCTATTCTCTGAATTCTCTGAATTGTTCTCAGTTGTCTGAATGTTTTTAAATTCTCTGAACTCTTTTAAATTCTCTTAATCCTTTTAAATTATTTTATATTCTCTAAATTCTTTTGAAATGCTCCAAAATTTTTTTTGAATTCTGTGAATTCTTTTGAAGTTTATGAATTCATTTGCACTCTGTGAATCCTTCAGGATTTTCTAAATTCTTTCTAATTCTTTGAATTCTTTTTAATACTATGAATTCTTCGGCTATTCTATAATTTCTTCCGAATTCTCTGAATTCTTCCAAATTCTTTGAATTCCCTGATTTATTCTGAATTCTCTGAATTCATTTAAATTTTTCTGAACTCTCTAAACTGTTTTGAATTTGTTGAATACACGGTATCACTGAATTTTTCAAAATGTTTTCTAATTATCTTAAAATTATTAGAATACACGTTCAATTACTTTAACTTTCTTTGAATATTTTGAACCCTGTAATATTCAAAGGAATACTTCAGAATAAATTTTTTTATTTGATTCTCTAGAAATCTTTACCATACACCATGAGTTGTTCTAACTTTCTCCAAGCCTTTTGTATTCTTTGAACTCTCCTGAATTATTCTAAATTCTCTTACAAATTTTGAAATGTCTGAATTCTTTCCAATTCTCTGAAATATTTTGAATTCTAAGGATTCTTTTGTATTGTCTTTTTTTTAAATCATCTGAATTCTTTTGAAATTTTCTGAATTATTTAAACTGTTCCGAATTTTTTAATTCTTACGAGACCACTGAATTATTTTAATGATTTTTAATTATCTTCAAATTATTAGAATACATTTCAAGTTGCTTTGAACTCCTTCAGATCTTTTGCATTTTCTGAAGTTTCTTAAAATCCTAGAATCTACACGTACTCCTTTGACTTCTTTTCAAGTTTTTTGAACTCTCTTAAAAGCTTTACAATACACCATTAAATATTTTGAATGTCGACAATTCTTCCGTATTATCTGAATTCTCATGAATTCTTTTGAATTCTGTAAATTATTTTGTATTCAAATAGTCTTCTGAATTCTTTTTCAGTTTTCTGAATTCTTTCGTTACCTTTAGAATACGCGTTGAATCATTTTTAATTCCTTCAAGTGTTTTGAATTCTGTAGAATAACGTGTATTCTAAAGGTTTCAAGTGAATTAAACATATTCAAAAGAACGAGTTCAAACTAACTTAAGGTGCATTCTAATGATTTCACGATAATTCAAAAATATTTAAAAAATTCAGTGATATCGTGGATTCAACAAATTCAAAACAGTTTAGAGTTCAGAAAATTTTAAAACAATTCGGAGAATTCAAAGAATTTGGAAGAATTGAGAAAATAGCGGAAGAATTCATAAAATTAAGAAGAATTCAAAGAATTAAGAAGAAGTTAGAAAATTCGGAAGAATTCATAGAGTGCATAAGAATTCAAAAACTTCAAAAGCATTCACAGAATTCAAAAAATATTATAGAATTTCAAAAGAATTTAGAGAATATAAAAGAATTAATAGAATTCAAAAGATTTCAGAGAATCTGAAAGATTTAAGAAAATTCAATGAATTCAGAAAATTGAGGAGAACTCAGAAAATTGAGTATATTTCAGAGAATACAAAAGACTTGGAGTAATTCAGAATAATTGATGGTGTGCTGTAAAGGTTTCAAGATAATTGCAAAAAACTTCAAAAGAATTCAAAGGACCACAAGTGAATTCTAAGAATTTGTTTGAATTCTACAGAATTAGAAATACACGAAGGAAGTTAAAATAATTCAACGTGTATTCTAAAGGACAAGAAATTTTATAATAATCTCGTCTCTCAGTTGCCGTGTGAAATTGCTCCACTGATATTCACAACCTCGTGCAAATTAAAAATTAATCTTTTGCGCACACACCCTCATCAGTGACAATATAAAAATGTACCCTGAGTACTGGGGCACCCCGTATACACACACACACACCCACACACACATTTATATATATGGCTGAAATGGATTCCTCCCTTCGTGGAGAAATCTCATAAGAATCCGACTTCTGGACCGTCAATTGCTCAGTTTATGGTGATGCGAGAGCTTTGGCTTTTTCAAGTCGAAGGCTCAAACCGATGATGGATCAAAGGACCAAAAGACGCTTACATCAACTGATCAAGAAGATTGGATGGGCAAGACAGAATGCGTCCCGTATTTAATGTGTGATTGACTACATAACATCTGGTAGACCGTTCACGGAAACGGTTCGAAAATTCGCCCAAGAACTGAGGATCTTGAATCACACACTAAACAAGTCAAAGCTGCTGACAATAAAGCAGCATATTCTTGACAAAATACGGCTGTTATCTGCAGCATGGAGGAGAATACAGAAGAGGGAGAGATGGATCAGGGAGAATCAAAAGTTTCTCGCTGACCTATCTCGCATGTTTAGTGATCACCCTGTTTCTGTCAAAAATCCACCCAAGCCCAACGAGGTTCAGACTTTTTGGAGAGAGGTATACAAGATCCCGAAAACAATTAAGTTGAAAGAAGATACTGAGAATATCATCCGCTTCAAGGAGTTTTGCGATAAACTCATAAAATCTGAGGAGGAGTGTCCATCAATCACTGCCGAAGAGTTCAAAAAAGCACTTAGGAGAACGAAGAACTTTTCCGGTGCTGGACCAGATTATACCAAGAACTTCTGGTGGAAGAAGTTTACTTCTACACACCAACATTTGGCCACCAGTGGCTGGTGTTAGAACGCACTATACTCCTACCAAAAAAAGGCAACTTGTCCAACCCAGAGAATTACAGGGCAATAACTTGTTTGAACACACTGTATAAGATCTTTACGACTGTCCTAAACAACAGGATTGTTCGGCGAATTGAGCCTGTGTGGCGTAAGATGTACGAACAACGTGGCTCGAAAAAAGGTGTAGCAGGCTGTCGAGAGACTACCGGAAAGCTTTCGATTCAACCTCTCTTAGACTTATCATCTGTCTGTTAGAAAGCTTGAAGGTGCATTCACACATAGTGAGATGCATAGAGAGATTGATGCCTCTTTGGAAAACTAGATTTACTATCTCATCTGGAAATTATCGTG
>CAKNWW010331857.1:6373-17525 GCA_932074435.1 Andricus kollari
CAGGGTAGCTTTTCTGTGATAGGGGTTGTTTTTGAAAAATTGCGCCTAGGGTCATTCAAGAGCCTAAGATGAGCCCTTAGTTCCTGTTCAAGAAAAAAGTTTGATTTGTGCATATTTATTTTTTAGGGTAGTTTTTCTGTGATAGGGATTGTTTTTGAAAAATTGCGCCGGAGGTCATTCAAGAGCCTAAAATGAGCCCTCAATTCCTGTAAAAGAGAAAAGTTGATTAGCGCATATTTATTTTTCAGGGTAGCGTTTCTGTGATAGGGTTTGTTTTTGAAAATTGCGCCGGATGTCATTCAAGAGCCTAAAATGAGCCCTCAATTCCTGTAAAAGAAAAAAGTTGATTAGCGCATATTTATTTTTCAGGGTAGCTTTTCTGTGATAGGGATTGTTTTTGAAAAATTGCGCCGGGGGTCATTCAAAAGCCCTAAATAAGCCTTCAATTCCTGTGAAAGAAAAAAGTGTATTCAACAAGTATTTCTACCATGGTACTGACAGCTTCAAGTAAGGCTGGCAGTACCGTGCATTTTTGGAAAAAAGTGCAGAGCCCAAAATTTGGCTTTTGGGTAATAAAAGAGCCCCAAATGAGCCCTTGATTCTGGCATAGGTTATACACTGCTTGTGCACGGTCCACTAAAAGAAAAAACTGCTAATATACTTGATTCTCAATTTAATGTCATATTCCTTCACGGGGCGAGTTTGTAGCCTTAGGGATGGTTTTTGAAATTTTTTTTTGATGTTTCCTAACAACTAAAAAATATTCCAAACTGAGGAAGTACTTTTGCTTGCACTTTGTGAGTACTTTTGGGTAAGGGGTGGTTTTCGAATATTAAGGGATGGTTTTGGAAAATTTATTTTGGGGTGGTTTGAGAGCCCAAAATGAGCCCTTAATTCTGATGTGCTCACTTTTTTAATTAGTGCTTATTTATTTTTTAGGGTAGTTTTTCTGTAATAGGGGTTGTTTTTGAAAAATTGCTGCTGGGGTCATTCAAGAGCCTAAAATGAGCCCTCAATTCCTATGAAAGAAAAAAATTGATTAGCGCATATTTATTTTTTAGGGTAGTTTTTCTGTGATAGGGGTTGTTTTTAAAAAATTGCGCCGGGGCTCGCTGAAGAGCCTAAAATGAGCCTTCAATTCCTCTTTAAGAAAAAAGTTGATTTAACAAATATTTCTATCATGGTACTGCTAGCTTTACGTAAAGCTGGCAGTACCATGCATTTTTTCAAAAAAATGCAGAGTCCAAAATTTGGCTTTTGGGTATTAAATGAGCCTTAAATGAGCCCTCAATTCTGGCATAGGTTATACATTGTTTGAGCATGGTGGTACTTCCAGGTTTACGCACCTGCAACTAGCACTGTATTGCGAAAGACTGTTTACTGTACTGACAGGTACTAATACAGTGCGGGAAAAATCAGTACTGGAAAAAATGAGAAAAACGTTCTGTACTGGCACACAGCTGGTACATCGCAGACCAATAATTGGCGCGGTACTAAGCTAATACCATTGGTATTTTAGCACTGCACAATTTCTGGCCAGCATTAGGCCAATAGAGAACATAGTTATCATCAGGGTTTTTTCCAGTACTAGGGTGCTATATACAACTGGGGTACACAGGCGGAAATTCACTACTGGCGCGGTATAGTGCTAGATTATTTAGATCGTATTTTTCCAGTATCGGTTTAGTACTGTAGTAGAAAGTAGCATAGCAGTAGACCCAGTACTATCTCGGTACAATAAGAGGTACTGGCGCAATACGTTTCACACCACTGACTTGGTACCAGTACAGTACTGGTACTGGCCTGGTACTAAACTTACTATGCTAACTAAACAAAAGCATCAAATGAAGTTACATTTCCATTAAAACAGTTCATCTGTTAATCAGTTCCAATCAAAAATATTTTTAGAAAAAATGGCTGACCGTAGCAAATGATCCTATCGAATGCACTGGACCCTTGTGGAGCGTCACAAATGTACATAACATCAGTAGATAGGCAGGGCCGGTTCTGGACCAATTAGGATTAGTGAGTGTCTCTGTGTGTGTGTGTGTGTGTGTGTTCCTGTGTATACGTGTGAGGCTGGCATGGAGAACGTTCTGCAAAGCTTCTAGAACATTCTCGAAGGTCATGATGACGTCACAGAATAATATTTCGCAATTGTAAGAGTCAAGTAAACACGTTCAAGGTTATTTCTTAACTCAGAAATGTCGCGTAAATACTTTCAAGGTTATATTATGCTTTGTCCTGGTAATTTCTACTGCGTCATACAGTTATGGGGGGGGCAAGGATGATTTATCGCTTCCTCACAGATAAAATATTTATTTAATGCGTAAAAGATGCAGGTGTACAGATGACATTTGATACGGAGGGCTATGTATGACATCCTGTTTTGGCTAGCTAAATTTGATTTATTGCTTCCTTACAGATAACATATACAACTAAAAATTCCTCTCTTTATTTATTTAGTGCGCAAATAATTCGTGAAAAACATCCTTCTAGAACATTCTTGATGACAGCATCAAGTTAAACTGCGCCATTTTTCCGGTAAACAGGTTCCAGGTTATTTCCATGACGCATTACATTTTGCACTGCAAAGGATAAAATCCCAAAATTGTTGATTACAATTTAGAATCTTCTAGAACTCCCGAATAAAGAGGAAGATGAGAAAAATAAAAAAATATTGTAAGCCTATAGAGACGCATTACACTATGTCGTTAAAAATTATATCCCAAACGTGTTGATTATAATGTAGAATCTTCAAGAAGATCAAATTAAAATTTTAAAATATTTTTATCCAATCGAATAATATACGTAAGAGAGTATCTAAAGGAATAAAGCATGTCTTATCGCTCTATTCTGATGTCGAAGAGCGAGCGAGGACTCGAGATAAAATCCAGACGTGTTTAAACGTTTTGATTTTAGAAACAAACATTTGATGCATTGACCGTTTAGGTCTGCATACATTTCATTAGACTCTGCTTTCATTCTATAGAGATCACTTCTTTTTTACTGCTCTTAAAAGGTGGCTTTCTTAGCCGAACCACAAAGTATAAAAATTATTCTTTTGCAATATGCTAGACCCGCCAACCTCTCAACGTGTCACATGAAATTAGATACTGTAAACAATGTCGAGACTCGAGAGAGAGATAAAACAGCGTGCATTCTTTCAGGCTATTTCACACGTGCTTTAACTTATATATATCATTGGTGCACTGCCCGTCACTTATCGCTTTTTACGTCATATACAAATAGTTGATATGAGGACACATACCTTTTTATTCACAGATATATGCTCGTGTTTCATCTCTTATTTAGGAAGGTCAGTTTTGTCTATTGCACGTTGAAAATTACAAAAAAAAATGTAAAAAAAATATATAAAATTAATATAATGAAATACTTAGAAATTTTCAGTAATTCACTAAGGCTACTGTATAATATAGTTTTATGGAAATCGACGATGATTTATTGCTTTCTAGCTAACTAATTTCATTCAACGGTCAACATTTTTTGTCTATAATGTTGAATCTTCTAGAACTTTGAAACAAAGAGGTAGATATATTACTATCAGAGATCATAAAAACCTACCGATATTCTACAGCTGTAGTGGTTCATGTCCGTGCTAAGTTTCCAGAATATTCTGGATAGCATCATCAAATTATACTGCGAAATTTCCGGAAAGAATTTCTTTCTTTCGACAACAACTTCAAGGCCATGACGAGAAAAAAACAAGAATGATGTATTACTTCCTTATAGATAAGACATGTATTTAATGCACAAAATATTCTAGAATATTCTTGATGACGTCATCGAATTATAATGCGCAATTTCTGAAAATAATTTCCTTCGTAAACAACTTCAAGGTTACCATAATGACACATTATATTTTGCGTTGCAAAATTATATCCGCGCGCGGCCGCTGTGTGTGTGGATAACAGTGGTAAAATACGAACTCCAAACTACACTATGCTCTTATAATAATAATAATAATCCTCGGATATATAAGGCGCAACATATAAAAAAGTTTTCAGTGTATCGCCAGATTCAGTGTAGTGATTTCATAAATCGGTAATTCTTTTTATCTTCAAGGTACTCTCTGACAGTTTATCTGAGAGTCTCAGACAAAAGGGTGTCTGTTAGAAACGGTTATTGTTTGTTTTGATTTAAAGTAAAAAAATGCAGTGAAATTTCGTGTGTTAAAAAAAGGTTGTTTCATAAGAATTTTTTTTCAATTTTTATCCACTTGTGATTCAAGACTGCTAAAACAGCTTTTTGCAATTGACTGTTGTGAACAAGCCATTAGAAAAGGAGGTGATTGACAGAGGTTAGTGTGCCTTCTAGGTTAAAGTGTCTATTTAGTAGAATATTATGTGTTAAAAAGTCGTTTCATACCAAAAATTTATCCAGTTGCTTCTCAACCACCAAGTGAGCATCAATACTTTGTTGTGGACTCGTACCTGAAAGGGTTAAAAAAAAATGGAGCATGAGCAGAGCCGAAAACTCATATCCATCATGGACCAAGCATACGTCATGTTGACGGAGAATAGAAAAATTAATAAAATGTAAATGTTTTAATATGTTAAAGTATTTGGAATTGTCTGTAGGTCAAAAAATTCATGTTCAATCGTTAATAGGCATTTTAAAAGCATTGAAAACTAAATTAAAAGTGATGAGAAGAAGGGGAAAAGGTATTGAAAATTCGAGAAAAAAAAACAGATAGAATACAGTGGGAAGATTTAGAATCGGCGTTCAAGAGTAGGATAAGAAACGGATGTGTAGTAAATTTAAGACATAAGGACCTTAAACATTTTCTGGAGGACACAAAGTCAATGGTCCTTAGAAGAATAAAAAATATTTTGAAAAAATATGGCGGTTTGAAAGTGAACGTTTCTTTTGCCGGGGAATTTAAATCCATAGTGAACGGTGAAACGGTAGAAGAAATTAAATACATAAACACTGAAAATAATAGAATCCTTCCATCAACTGACATCAGTGCGTGGTACGATGAAAATGTGTTGGATCAAATTTTAGTAAAAATACAAGAATGTCAGGAAACGGATTCTGGTTGGTCATTGAGTGAAATTATAAACCTCCTAGTAGATGTAAAGAATAATGATGTTTATTGCTTTCTGTGGTCGGTAATGGCCGCTCTTCATTCAGCGAAAGATCATGTATCTCGCGTCACTTCCTACCCTCCTTTTAATTCAGAATTCAAGCATGATGGAATCTCGTTTCCTATAGCTCTGGAAGATATTCCAAAATTTGAAAAAATGAATGAGTTGTGTATAAATGTTTATGGCGTAGAAGATGATAAAAAATATAAGAAAGGTGAAATTGTACCACTGTATCTAAGCAAAGAAAAGTCCAGGCGTCCTACAATACACCTTTTAATGATCGAAAACACAAGTCTTAACTCTGACTGTTCCAATGAAAACAAATCAAATGACAGTAACCCAATATATCACTTCGCTTTGATTAAAAACTTATCCCGACTAGTGAGATCTCAGTTTTCGAAAAATGATCATCGTGTATTTTTGTGTGACAGGTGCCTGTGCCACTTCAAATTAGAAAAATCATTACAGAATCACAGATTGGATTGTAAAAATGCGAATCATTGTAAAATGATAGTACCCAATGAAAAAGAAAGATTTTTGAAATTCCGAAATTACAGGTATAAAGAAAAAGTGTCATTCTCTGTTTATGCTGGCATTGAGTGTTTATTAATGGAAGTTGCTGAAAATCCTTTGAATATAGGGCCGTATCAAAAGCATGTTCCATACAATGTTGCATTTTATTTACATTGCAGCTTTGATGAATCTCGCTGAAAATTTCAAATGTATAGCGAAAAAAATTTTATAGAGTGGTTTGTCAACAAATTAAAAGAAATTGCGCAAAATATTGATTCCCACTTAACGTGCACTGTACCAATGGAAAAACTGACTCCAGAGCAAGAAGCAGCGTTTAGATCTGCTAAAAACTGCCATATCTGTGAAAACCCATTTGAGCAAGATGACATGAGACATCACGACCATTGTCACTTTACAAGCATGTTTCGTGGTGCTTGTCATCAGGGCTGCAATGTGAATTACAAAGACTCACACACTGTACCGGTAGTTTTCCACAATTTGTCGGGATATGATTCCCACTTTTTCATCAAAGCATTAGCTAAACAGTTTGAGGGTGAGGTTAAATTGTTACCTGTTAGCAAAGAGAAATACATCTCGTTCACTAAATATGTTGCTGGCACAAAAGTAAATCTTCGGTTTATAGATTGGTTTCGTTTCATGTCGAGTAGCCTTGAAAAATTATCTTTTTATCTGAGAAACGATGATAAAAAGATTACTCTTAAGCATTGCAATAATCCCGAAGGATTTCAATTATTAGTCAGAAAAGGAGTATTTCCTTATGACTATATTGATGATTGGGAAAAAATTAAATGACCAACAGTTACCACCTAAAAGCGCATTTTATTCAAAATTAAATAATGATGAAATTTCCGATGAAGATTATCAATATGCGTGCAATGTTTGGGAAACTTTCAATATATAAACTTTGGGAGAATACTCTGATTTGTACTTGAAAACCGATGTTTTACTTTTGGCTGATATTTTTGAAAATTTCAGAAAAATTGTTTTTCAACCTATAATCTCGATCCCTTACATTACTAGACAGCTCCAGGACTTGCTTTTGATGCGATGCTCAAATTAATCGGATTTGAACTTGAATTATTAACAGGTCCTGAAATGATTCTTCTTATTGAGAGGGGTATTCGTGGCGGTGTAGCGCAGTGCTCAAACAGATATGCCAAAGCGAATAACCGATTTATGGGATCAGATTTTAATCCAAGCGAACCTGAATCTTACATCTCATATTTTGATATTAACAATCGGTATGGTGCAGCAATAAGCGAATGTTTACCTTTTGGTGGTTTCGAATGGGTACTTGATCAAGATATCAATGTACAAAGTATTCCAGACGATTCACCAATAGGTTACATTTTGGAGGTAGACTTGGAATATCCTGCAGAATTGCATGATTTTCATAGAGATTTGCCTTTGGCTCCAGAGCACTTTGTACCTCCTAATTCCTTGTGTAAAATACTAAAGCTGATAACGAGCCTATTGCCAAAGAAAAATTACGTAGTCCACTATAGAAATTTGAAAAAGTATTTGAGTTTGGGGCTAAAGGTAACTAAAGTTCACCGAATTCTAAAGTTTGAGCAAAAACCTTGGTTAAAAGAGTACATGGACTTAAATACAGAAAAACGAAAAATGTCTAGCAATGATTTTGAGAAAAATTTCTACAAGCTGATGAACAATTCTATCTTTGGCAAAACAATGGAAAATGTTAGAAAATATAGAGATGTGAGATTGATGACAAAATGGGATGGAAGGTACGGTGCAAAAGCTCTGATTACCAAGCCAAATTTTCATAGCTGCACCATATTTGAAGAAGATATGGTAATTATTGAATCAAAAAGACTTCAAATTAAATTCAATAAACCAATTTATGTAGGATTTGCTGTTCTCGATCTCTCAAAAATAATTACCTACGACTTTCATTACAACTACATTTGACCAAATTTTGGAAATCACGCAAAATTGCTTTATACCGACACTGATAGTCTCATCTACCATTTCACCGTTCCAAACATTTATGATTTCATTAAGCGGGATATTCACAAGTTTGACACGTCAGATTATCCTCCAGATAATGTTTACGGAATACCGCTAAGAAATAAAAAAGTATTGGGGTTAATGAAAGACGAGAGCAGCGGAAAAATTATCACAGAGTTTGTTGGATTGAGAGCGAAATCATATGTATATAAAATTTGGAATGAAAGGTGTAAGAACAAGAAAGCGAAAGGTGTGAAGGGGTCTGCTTTAACCCTTTAAAGACCGAGTTTTTTCTGAGGGTTCGGTAAAATCGATACATGGTGACTCTGAACTCATGAGTACACAGTGTGAGAAAAAAAATTATTCCAGAATTTTTCCACCCTCAGAAACTACCCCTAAATCGAAAAACCACCCCAATCGCTTGAAAATATTTTAATTTCATTTCCCATCGTTTAATTCTGCCAGAAATTGAGAAATAGTCAATCCAGAACACGTACTGAGATTCTGAAGAACTTAAGGATCAATCAAGCCTTATGAACTTCCCCTCAGTTGAGAAAAATTCACCCCTCACTGCATAAAATATATATATACTGAACATCAATAAAAGTACATTTTCAGGTGCATCACCACAACTATGGGTGGTTTTTTTGTTTTCTATAACTGTTGAGGGTAGTTTTTGATTCGGATATTGATGATTCATATTTTGTATATGTTTCCAAAAATATATATGAACTGAACTACAATGAAAGTGCATTCTTGGACGTATCATCACTGCTAGGGGTGGTTTTCGATTTTTATTTAAGGTTAGGGGTGGTTATTGGTTTGGACCATTTTGCTACAAATTTTTGATGTGATTCCAAAGCATACATATGAAATTGCGACCCAGAAAAAAAATTTTCCTTGAATGTATGCTTATTTCTAATTTTGTCGCAATTTTCGCACTTTTTGCCGGGGTGTAAAACTGAAGGGGTGCAACCCTCGTGTTTGCCAAATTTTTCATGATCGGATGCATGCTTCATCTTCAAAATGAGACCTTAACAAAGACGATACGTTTATTTTTATGGGAGTTACAATTTTTCAAAGTAGGTGGGACGTATGTGTCCCACTGGCCGTTAAAGGGTTAAGAAAAATTACTTTTAATGATCATAAAAAGTGTCTGTTTAAGTATGAAAATGTATTAGCGTACCAAAATCTGATCCGCAGAAGAAAGCACGAAGTGCACACAATAAAACAAAAAAAGATTGCACTAAGCTGTCACGATGACAAAAGAGTGCTTATTCCTGGGGCGACAGATCCACTTCCATGGGGATATGCCAAAAGGATTTCCAAACCCATGGAAGTTGATAATGTATAATTAATCTTATGTATATAGTATGTGTATATATTACTTATATAGAATTGAGATTGCCGATTATTATTATTATTATTATTATTATTACTCAAACGAAAAAAAAGCTATAAAAAAAGTAAGTGAAGCGTGTTGTGTGTCTGTATGTGTGAGTGATACGAATGCATGTAAGCAGAGGAATGAGTGTTAAATCAATTTTTAGAATGTAAGATATCTACACTGTAAATACAAGTTATTGCAAATAAAGAAAAAAGAAAATTATTTGAATCTAAATTGTTTTTTTTTTATTTAATGCAACTTGAAAATCATATTTTTTAGGTAATTTTCTTTTAATTGAAAAAATCCAATCTAAGCTATTTCGACTTGGTTACAGCAGTTTTATACTAACTTTTTCACCCCACCACTTATTGGTTTATACTCAACTATACGATCATGCAAAAGTAAGCAATATGCTGACGTTTGAGCGGGAAAATTTTCACTAGTTTGAAATTCCAAACGAACGTCAACTGGCCCGTATTTCAGTGACTCATTTTGTTTAGAGCAGTCAATAACAACTAGTGGTGCATACTGTATAAATTCTCCTCTCGATAGCAATGGTTGCTGTTCTTTACCATAGTAATTAGCTTGAAAGTTTGTGTACATTTCATAAAGAAGAGCATACTGATTTCGATTAATGTCAAGATTCAAATTACTATAAGGATAACACTGATCATTTAAAAGTAGTTTGACATTAGTCAGATTGCAATGATCAAAGTTGCTAGAACTTCTAATAGTATTATTTTTTTCTGTTTGTTTGAAATCCTAGTATAACAAATCTCGGTTTCTCCAATTGTGTTGAGGTTTTTACTGCCCAAACATGGTTTGAAGTAGTTGGAAGTAGAGGATATTCATACAGTTCTCAAGTTCGAAAACTTATTGGAATAGGTGAATCTTTTTCAATATATTTTAGCAACTGAAATTTTCGTGAATCTGACAGTCTAAAGCTACGCAATAACGACTCAATTTGATTTATTTCAATTTTATACTGCTCAATGGGGGCTGCTTGCAAGATGGCACTTGCATCACTTTTTGATCTTGTCAAAATAAGTTCATGCTTAGCATTGACAATGATTTTGTGATAATCGTCAGCAAAACCAAATATCATGCTAAGCGGTATGGCTACATCAAAGTAACCAGTAGCGATGGTTAGTGATTGATTATTATCGTTTATATCAAGCCAACCAGTATTCTGTATGTAACGTGATTGACCAGGATTTAGAGATACATAATTTTTCATGAGACTAGTGAGACCAATTAGAAACTAAAACTGTGTTTGTCACTGGTGCCCCATCAGTTCTTACGATTCTTCCATGTACATGAAGTGAACTTTTGCTCGGCAGGAGACAATGGTTCTGATTTTGAACAGCAATCCGAATTTCATCACTGTTGTTGAAGGTTGATGAGGCATAAGGCTGATGTGCATGAATTTCACAGTGTGCAATCGACTCATAAAAGATGATTGGTGCTTGAATATTTAAAATTTCCCCCTCCATGACAAATAATCAGACGTTGATAAACAAATTGACAGATGCAGGTGCAAAAAATCTTGAATCTCTTTATTCTCTTCTTCTTTTGAGCTTCAGACCTTGACTTTTTAGGAAGAGGGCGCTTTGAGATGTTAACCCTTTGACTGCTCTTTGTCGACTGATTAGTTTGTGGCATTGTGCTGGTTTATTATAACCAAATCCAATCTTCTTGTTGAAAACGATACCCATTTTAAGTATCAGAGAGACTTGATGTGTAGTTTAATTGTTATAACTTCTCCACGTAAATTAACCAAATGTCTGTCTTGATCAACTATACGGAGCTGTATATGATCTATTGTCTGC
Organism: Andricus kollari; assembly: GCA_932074435.1. Taxonomy (NCBI): domain Eukaryota; kingdom Metazoa; phylum Arthropoda; class Insecta; order Hymenoptera; family Cynipidae; genus Andricus; species Andricus kollari. The sequence continues at coordinate 17,203 of CAKNWW010331857.1, forward strand.
ACGGCGACTGGTAAGTAAATGACATGAGATAGTAATTCCACTATCTTATATCCAGGTGGCACCACAGGAAAAAATTCACGAATAGTATGTACCTTCTGACCATTAATGTATGCACCTGTCGTTATGCTACACTCAATGCTCAAAGAATTCTCTTTTATGATTGATGATGTATAATTTGCATCATTCACAGCTTTAGCTATTCCAGCAGCTCCACCAGCTAGCGCCCCGGCAGCACTGAGACCCGTAAAAACGGGTATGAGAAAGCGTAAAAATCCTCCTACTTTGGCTGGTACAGGTAGAATACGAGGTTTATTAACATTTCT
>CAKNWW010331861.1:0-14692 GCA_932074435.1 Andricus kollari
AGTAAGGTAGTTTGGAATTGTGTTTTTTTAATTGTGAATCTTTTTCATGATCATTTTGCACAGAACTATTCATGATAAAATTGATTTCTTTTCGATCTTAAGTTTAAAATTAAATTTTTTGATATAAATTTAATCTTCTTCGTTGGAAATTGAACTGTTTCGTTGAAAATTTATTTTACTTGGGTAAAAATGATTTTTTTGACTGAATTTTTTTTTCATTAGTTGACAATAGATTTTTCTAACTTAAAATTGAACTAATCTACTTTTTGTGGAAAATTGATCTTTTTTAGTTAAAAGTTCATGTATTTTGTTGAAAATTGGTAATTTTATTAATTTTATTGGTTGAAGATTCATGTCTTTGGTTGAAACTGTAACTATTTCGTTGCCAATTCGTTTTATTTTGTTTGGTAAAAATGAACTTTTTTAACTCAAAATTTAACTATTCCAGTTTTGGTAGAAAACTGATATTTTTTAGTTGAAAATTGGTCTTTTTGGTTTGAAAATTCATCTCTTTGGTCGGACGTAAGAGCTTTGAATTAAAAATACAAGTAGCTAAGTTGGAGAGAGAGAAACGTGCTCGTACAGAAATTTCGATGGACATTACGAGAGCTAGGAAAATGAGAACTGAGTATGGCGAGGCCGTGACATAAGATATTAGATTCTACCAAAAGAAACACACAAAAAAAAGGACGAACTCTGCGTGAGTAATGGGGGTGCGACGGGCCCAGTGTTATTATTGTAGTTTAACGTGCCACGTTAAGGCCTAAATGGCTTATAAGGGGCCGTACTGAAAATACGTAACTCGTAACAGATTGTAGGCCCTCTCCAAGAGCCCCCCCCCCCCCTTCTTGAGTGAAAAATCTGTATTCGTTAAAAAGTCGTCTGTTTCTGCTGGAAATAAATTTGGTTACCTTGAAATGAAAGTTTAGCATTCTTGGTTGAAAATTGGCCCTTCTTAGTTGCAATTTCAACAATTTGATGGAAAATGAATGTATTATGTTGAAAATTCATCCTTGCTGTGAGAGTGTAGGAAATACGTCTTTTTCGTTTTGAAGTGCATCTCTGCTAGCAACAATGTAATCTGTTTTGATTAGAATGTCACCAACGACATTTTTTTACTGCGAATTTGTGTTTACAGGTATCGAAGGTCCCGTTTTGCATAATACTTTGTACATAAGAAAAATGCGACCACTCGGACAGTAAATGTAGGTAAAAGTGAACCTGCGTATGATTTAATTGAGCATTGCGGCGCCTGTGCACTCGCATGAACTGTGATATATTAAGCACAGTACAGTCAGTACTGAGGAATCGTACTTGTCAACAAGTTCGTTACCTTCTACCTGGTGCGGAAACAACACAGTATGTATGATGGATTAAGGACTTGCTTCGTTTATTACTTCATTAAGTAAAAAGTGGGTAAAGGGTTGAAAATTTGAGAAGAAACCGCATCTATCTCGTATTATCAAAGAAGAAGATAGTAATAGACAATAATAATTTGTTTAAATAATTATTTTTGCTCAATGAAATTAAATATGAACTTACTCCAAGCGAACAGTGGACAAGTAGTTGAAAAAATCAGAAAAAATTGCAACTTTCTAGCATTATTGAAATTGAATATCATGAACAATAATAAGGAATTTTTTAAACAATTAATTTTGTTAACATCACTCAATGATTCAAGTCACTGTTATTGAAAATTGGACAACTAGTGGCAAATTATCGACAAAACATCATTTTTCTAGCATTATTCTAATAGAATATCATTAACACTAATAATAATTTGTGTAAAAAATTATGTTCGTTAACATTAATCAAGTATCACCTCACTCTAATTGGCAATTGGACAAAAAGTAGAAATTTTTTGAAAAAACAAACACTTCCTATCTCTATTTTAAGAGAAAATTGCTGAAAACAGTAACAAATTGTTCAAGCAGTACATCGTACATCTAATCATCAGTATAAAGTGTAATTTGGGGTATTTGAAAAAGTTCGCCATGAAAAGAAAGGCGAAAAAGTCATAGCTGGCGCCAAAACTCGCAAAACCAATTTCTTCGCCTGTGGAAGTTTTTGGGACCCTATCAAACAAACTTATGGTGGCGATAGTTGAAAAGTAACATTTTATTCATATTCCATGGCTACTTGTAAAGACAATTGTTGAGTTTCAACTCGACTCAACTCATATCGAAGATTCTGTGTGAAATTTACAAAAGCGTCCTTGTTTCTTATTGGAAATACGCATTAAACTTCATGGGGCTGGCGCCACCTCTAAATATCATTGTTTCCAAAAGAAACAAAAAATGGATTTATTTTTTTGTGGATGTGAACAAATTTCCGGGCGATATTCATGAAAATTCAATTAAAATATATTTGGACCACCCTGATGTAACATGTATACGCTGTCAAAATAAATTGATTAATAAATAAATTTGTCTTAATTAATTAATTGAAATAGTACATTTTTCAGACTGTAATACTTAGTGATCATATTATGTAAGTAGCATAAGAATCTTAGGACATGAAAAATTGTAAATAAAAGTTCTTGAAAGTATATTGAATAAAAATGATAAGAACAGTTTGTTGCATTTTTAACCTTTTCCAAGTAAGAACATGAAAAATCGGACATTCGGGATATTTCCGAAAATAACATTTTTCACCAACAATATAATAGATAAGAAAGTTAAATAACTGGCATAAGTACAGCCGAAAGTTGAAGGCAAAGTGCCCTTATTTAACTGTCGTATCTATATTTTAGGATTTTCGAATAAATGTGATTTTCAGACATATATCAAGAACGTCAAATTTTTTTACTTGTTTGACTGCCTGATAAGAAGGAAAAACCAGAGGAAAATGTTCGTACATTGTATTTTGAAAAATTAAATGAAAAAACTTTTCAAAATACATATAAAGCAGCTATCGCCATATGGACGTAGGAACTGAAAAGGCCCAACCAGGTGGAAAATTTATATATACTTTATATGCAGTGGACACAACACTGATATTTTTCATTTGTTTTATACAGAGACATTTATAAAGCAAATGAAACATATCACTGTCATGTCCACTATATATAATCTATATACAGCTTCTTTCACCTGGGCAACGTGACTGGTGCACGGGGTAACCCGTAATCAGTTGGAAGGTGGGGGGGGGGCGTTAGAGAATGATAACACAATCAAAGCGAAGTGGTGGCTCAGTCCCACCCCCAACCGATTGTGAGCCATACCGCCAACCGCCGTACCGGCGAAACTTGGGAGAAGTGGCAATCACAATTTTCACCCAAGCTTGGCAGCAACTTTGACAGACTTGGGCAAAATATTCACCCAACATTGACTCAAGCTTCGTACGCCAACGGATCGCCACGCATTCAGCAGTGGCATCGCTAGTACATTGTAAAATTTAAAGCCTTCAGGCGATTTAAACGAGCTACCTGGACCTTTAAAATTATCTACCTGAGTGCCTGCGGAGAATCTTCTCTGAAGCTTCTCAGAGCCTGAGAATCTTTAGTGAATATTCTGAGATTTCTATCGGTAGGGGTGGCGCGAGTACCTGAAAGACTCAACTATAAAAGACAAATCTGAGAGGTCGGGTTAATAAATAATCATTATTTAAACATTATGAAACAATATAAATCATATTTATTTAGAATTCTCACGAATAAACATTGTCATAAAGAGAAAGTTACAAACAAGAAAAACAAAGTGTCGCTCTAGACAATAAATAAGAAAGATAACCCCCTTCTTTACGTTATATTAAACATTAATTTTACATCAAAATAATTTAAGCAAATCTTTCAAGGAGTTTAGAAGGAAAATCAGACAAAAAGATTAGTAAATTCTGCCCTGGAGCAAACAAAAACAGTTCAATATATCTCCGCATCCACTGACGCCATTTGGAGAGTAGCAATAATTGTCAAAACACTTAGAAAATAAAACAAAATATAATTAACCAGTAAAGCCGCCCACCTTTGTCAGACAATCCTGAGCAGTTCAGATCCGTACTTCTCAACGGTAATCAATCGAGAACAAAAACAAGATATTCAACCACTCTGTGGCAACAACTTCAAAACACAATACAAGAAAAACGAACTATCTCACACGAGGCTCGAACGATAAAGACAAGGAGTTCGCTTCACTCGACGTCACGCAGACCGCTCAATTTCTCCCCTCCTGCGCGGGGAGACGAGATGTGCCTTCTGCGCTAGCGCAGTGTCATGGCCGATGGAGGGAGATTTCGGGACCTTTATACCCAAAAGATGATGATAGTGGTGCTGCGACGAATCTTCGGCGGTGAGATTTGAATCGCCCCAGGTACAGGATTTGAAATGCGAGAGTCACATCCACATTCCACCCACGGTGTACATCCCGCGGTTGCGCCTGTGCGACTTCAACCCGCCTTGCGCCTTCGTAGTCCATAACGCTGATCCTTAATGGTGGTTCGTACTCCAAGTGAACTCACTCCTGCTTCCATCCCTCTCTCGTCTTCAAAACTCGGTAAATGGCGTAAACAAAAAGAAAACTAAAACCCAAAAGAATTAGTAAGAGTGACTCTTACTCTTTCTCCTTATGAAAAGCCCATGAGAGTGTTTACAACAAAAAGAAAAGATGGGGTAAAACATTTCAAAGAATGAACAAAAATAAATGAATAAAATATAAAAAATCGAATCAGTGGGCCCTCGATCGAGCCTCGTTTTCTCGCGGAGATTTACTCCAAGAGAGCAGGAGCTGTTTACAAATTAATAAAAGTATAAACAGAACAAAGTAATTTGCAGGTGAAACCTGTAACATTGCAGTACATTAGTCGGTAGCCCTAAGTAAACTTTCTTAAAAATCTTGAGTATTGGTGCAACTAATTTACGTTTGCAACCAAACTAATGAGGATCGAAGATATTCTTCTCTCTGTTCTGCAGAAGCATAAAAATTGAAGATATTTTTGTTCGTAAAAATGTAGCTTTTAGGTTCCTTTATAAAACATTAGTATCTAAGAATGGTTTCTAAAAATCGATACGTGACTAGATACATTATTTTTCTTTGTTGCTTTGTTGCTTTTGTTAAATTATTTCTCATTCCTTCAGTAGATTAAGCCCTTTCGATAATTCCAATATTTTTTATAGATTTCTTCGAACAAATATAAGTATACGCATTATTATAATAAAAATTATGCATTTTTCTGGGCCACTCTCGTCATTAGCTCTAATTTAATGATAATGATCTCTAAACTATATACTATTGATTTCATAATTTAAACGTCTACTAGACACTGATATTTATTTGATATGACGGGATGAAACCCCTGAAATAGTTGGAGCGAAAAGATCATCTGGTATCAATTTTTAAATTAATAAAAGAATAATTCGTGGTATTAAAAACGTAATTTGAAATTAAACTACATTTGAGGTCTTTATTTTCAAGCGTACATTTTCAAATTACAGAATTTCAAAATAGAGTTTTGAAGACTTATAAGGAAATGATCAGAGGTTACAAAAAAAATCGACTAGTTCGTAACCTTAAATCACTAGTTCGTAACCTTAAAGCCATATACACGTGCCAAAAATATGCTAAGGCACTTGCGAGAAGGATGCAGAAATCTGTCATCCTTGGGTCGCTTCTTTTCTTTAAGACACACGAGCGGTTCGCCGGTCTGTTATTGTTATTTCGTCGTGCCCAGTGGCCACCCATCTCACGGTCGTGAGATCTGGCCATAGGTGCGATTTACCGTGTTTCTACTGGAAGCCGGTGTTATTTTCATAGATGGCAGCTCCTTTTTTTAAAAACATATTTAAGAGTTAAGAGCGGTTGTTCTGCAAGTTTCAACGACTCATCTACTAGCTACGACGTCCTCGCCTCCCCAATCCCACAACTGACTCTACTTCTTTTTAGCATGACGACATTCTCTGTGTGAATTTTATAAACCTCGAAATAATAATATTAATGCTTCGCTCGAGTGAATTATAAATATTATAATTCTTTTTTCGAAACAGTGCAATACTCTTATTACTTTTTCGAAAAAAATAGTAAGTTCGTATTTGAAGAATGACTATGTTAATTATCGGAATCGACCATCAATATCAATATCTTCATTTTAGAACAGTACGACAGTAAAATACAATCCCATTTTCCCCAAACTTCCAAACTAAAATTCTGAACGTATTGGGGTCTGAAATACAACCATACGCCAACTGGTGGCCAAATGTAGTAATAAAATAGCGGGGTCGTATTCGTCATATTATAGGTTTTACTACATGATCCATTTTAATTTTATAATCAAAATTATTATTATATTAATATTTCGTGGAGTTTCAAACAATATAATCAATAAGAAATTTAAGTAGCACTAGAAGACAAGTTTGGATTCGTGTATTTGGGCCTCATAAAGTTGAAAAAAGCGTTTTTTCCTTCTTGTCTTTATTAGACATATCACCATATCTTTAAAAAATAATGATTTTCTAACTGGATGCTACTATTTTCTTTTACTTAATTATAATAACGCATGTGAGGAACAATTTAAAATAAGTCATTTTACCCAATTTATATCCAAATGACCTAAAATTAAATTATGTTTCGTATATCACTAATTTATATTATTTTAAGTAAAATATCACATTCTACTTAATTAAGGTATTTTTATGTTAAATGTCCTAAAACGGACTTACAAATAGACATTTGTCCACTTTTCAAGGATATGTCTCCAATGTATTTATCGTAGAAACTATATGGAAGCCAATTTTTTTGGACGTTATGAGAGAGTCTGAAATTTTTACGGAAAACGTAATTCATATTCCTTTATAATATATTTTATATTTAGTTTCTAAAGTACGAATACCTAGCCATGCTCAACCTTTTCCTTAAATAATAAAAAACAAACCATTTTTCACGAAAACAATACACTGAATGACGATTCCATCAATTTACAATTGATATTTTTCCCAAATTTATAACATGACCAACGTGCTCAATTTTTTTGTCCTCTCTTGAAATGCCTACTCTAACACTCTTTTGCAGATACTGACTCCCAGTCCTTCGAAATAATTTCAAAATAAATTAAAAACCCTTCGCATCGCATGTATTAGAAGTAAAGTGACCCCGTTGTTGCATCCATATTGCCTATCACGTGACGCTGTGACGTCATTATTTCAGATCCCAATACCACTGCGTAATTTAAAAAATTAATTCGTCATACAGTTACTGCTTCATCTGAAAATATGGAAGTATTTTTGGCAAAGATATATTTAACAGATATGCTATAACATGATAGGAATAGAGATATATTTGTAACAAATACAATTATTTCATTACTCACCACTCATAGCGACCCATAAAGTAACTGCTGAAGGGATGTTCACACCAGGATCATCAAAATAAGTCAATCCGAATTCAATTCCCGGTTTATAGAAATCTTTATATGATTTTATTACCATATAAGACCAATAAGTATTTACTCTATGGAATAAAGTTTATATTATTCATTACACTACCGTCGAAAATTAGGAGCACGACTAGTACGAGCGGTAATAGAAATCACTGATGATTTTGAAACACAATAAATCAGTCGGATATACATATAGGCATTTTTTACTAAACGGGTAGAAAGCTTATAAAATTTCGCGTGGAATGACCTCTAGTAGAGATATTTTTTATTTTTGGAAGCAGATATATCACGTAGAGTTTTTAAAAAATTTGAAAATTTCTCCAATTTTGTACCTCGACTTCAACTTGTGCAACTCGTTAAAGGCCTTTTCATACCACCTATTGTCGGCAGTGGCAAGCAAATTGCCTTTTCCATCTTTTTTACTCGTGAAGACTTTCTGCGGGCCAGCTGCCTGCCACTGACGGCAGGAGGAGGTATGCAAAGGCCTGAAGTCAGTGCAAGCAGTGAGGCTGAATTTCATAAGCTTTCTAACCGTTAAAAAAATGACTAGCTTTTTCTCACAGAGTTCTCATATTTCAAACTTAGCTATTATTTTTAGTACCACTCGCGCTAGCCGTGCTCATAATTTCCGGCGGAAGTGTAAGTTAAAAACAATCATACGTTTTTGCAGTAATCATAACGAACAGCCGTAATTTTCCTAAAGGTAGCGCACTTATTTACGAATTAAACATATTTCCCATAACTACTTGAAAAGCATTGTAAGTTTACACTGCCGACAGAAAGTTTAGGTACATTTCCTTTGACCCTTTGGCCGAATACGCCGAATACCTTTGACTAAAGACTCCTACATTTAAAATAATTTAATGCAAATTCTGGAACTTTTTGCCTGAGAACGGAAAGTGTACTATTTCTTTACTACGATCAAAGCAATTGCTAGTGCTCCGGAAAGTCAAAAGAAAATAAAGATCCCCAACAATTTCTTGACTCGATTTACTCCACAAATATCGGTCGCATCGAAAAATTCTAGATGACAAAAATTATCGGGGATGAACAAGTGCATCTTTTATGTGGAAGGGGTTGTATATAGTAAGTATGTATGCATGTATGTATGTTTGCATGTATGTGTGTATGTATGTATGTACGTATGTATATTTCATTGCTCGTCAGAAAACATAGATTCTCTAGCAAGGAAGTCGGTACATAGATATGCATATTTTACAGATGCGCTTGATAAGTAGATTGTATATCTAAGTGCTAAGCTAAATCCTCATTTAATCCAATCGCAGATGACGTTATAAACAACACGGCGGCTTATTCGATCCTTCCTATTGTAAAGCGCTCGAGCTTGAGTTTGAAGCTCGGCGGCGCGTTGTGGTTCTCAACCGGAGGCTACTTATTAATTTGCGTTGGTACGTTTAAATTAAATCCCCATTTAAACCAGCCGGGACTAAAACTTTGTTGGTATGTAACTTCGTACGTATTTTTGGACAATTATGTATAAAGTCTACTTGTCAATGAAACATGCGTTTTTTTCTATTTATTAATTAATATTAGATTATGTACCTAGGGAGTAAAGTTGAACTTTATACGAGAATTTATACAAGGAGAGGGAGTAAAATAGCGTTTGACTGTACCGCGTACGCACGCGCGTGGGGCGACGTTATAAGTCCAAAATCCACTTCGTAGTTTAACGTAGTTTTAAAATAAATTCTTCGCACTCTTTTCTTTCACTTTTCTTTCACTTCTCACTCACTTTTTCCTGCTTGCTGTCACTTTACGTGCCGCCCGTCGAGGTACAATAAAGTCCTATTTTGCTGCCGTTCCGCGAGCAGTAAAAGAGCGCTTATTCTGTTTATTTCAGATAAAGCAATTTTTAACCATTTTCATACTTGTTCAAGAAAAAAAATTTGTTTGCAATCGAATATGTATCAAAGAAGCTTCTCAGATATAATAAATTCCAGAAAATTCTCAAACCTTAAAATTTAAGAACTGTCTACAGTTAAGGAATTTTCCGTAAGACTAACTTTTTATTTTTTGGAAGCAAATCCACATAGTACCATCTCCATCTCCATTCTTCGTTAGTCTTACGAAAAATTCCGTAACGGTAGACGGATCTTAAATTTTTAAGTTTAAGAATTTTCTGGAATTTGTTATATCAGAGAAGCTTCTTTGATACATATTCGATTACAAAATATTTTTTCCTTGAAAAAAGTATGCAAGTGTTTGCAAATTTCTTTAATGAAAAAACAAAAAAAAAACGCATGTTTCATTGACAAGTAGGCTCCATACAGGGTTGTACAAAAAGACCGCTTAAAACATTTTTTGTAAACAAAAAATTGCTGCTGAGATATCTACGCAGTAGCGTAGGTTATTAAATTATCCAAAAATTCCACACAGAATTGCATACAAAGTTTTAGTGTCGGCTGCTTTAAATGGGGATTTGATTTGAACTTCCCAGCGCAATATAGTACAGTAGCCTTCGGTTGAACACCACAATACCCCGCCGAGCTTTAAACGCGAGCTCGAGCACCTTACAATAGGAAGGGTCGAATAAGCCGCCAAGTAGCATACGGTACCCTGACGCAGCCTTAAGCCGTGTTTCCTAATCGACCCTAAAAATGGATATATATAATAAAAAAATAAGATTAAACAACCACCGCAGGGACTCACTGGGAGCAACTGCCATCTAAAAAATGACACCGGCTTAGACGCAATGTGCCTGATAGGCCAACTGTATTCACTCGAGGAGCACATCAGAAATAATTGTTATAGAAAGTTATCTTAAGGTTTTTGAGGTCGCTGATTACGATTCTGATGTTAAAATTGCAAGATTCAAAATGGTGGTTCCAATATGGCGACTATTGAAAGGCAGAATCACCGCATTTGCGGATTTTTTTAATTGAACAAAATACAGGGGTTTTTCACGTTAAACAAATTGTGGATCAAATATTGCGACCATTATAGTCTAAAATCGCGGTTTGTTCGTTGTTCCTAAACACTGTCCACCATATTGCATCCGCGATTATGTTTTTTTGTAAAAATGACGACAAATATGTTATCATCGACTCATGAAACTCCAGTATGACAATTATCATCGAAATCGAATAAGTTGTTTATACAAGTGTCCGCCATATTGCATCCGCCATTTTTTTTTGTGGAATCGACATCAAATTCTTCATCGGCAACCGAAGAAAACACTGAGTGTAAAATTTCAAGTTTATATTATGAAAGTTTCTCTTTTTGCTAATTTGTTACGACTTGGTCCGCTCGGATGCAGGGAACCTGGCAGGTTTGAAGGATCACAGTCACATTTTACGTAGTCTGCTATAAAACTGATTAGAGGGTTTCAAAAGCGCTTATATTGATTAACGAATACTAAGAAGGTCAAGCCCATGTGCGCTCTGTAGTACGAGAGATGAGCGAAAACAACTTGAGGTGGCCTGTCAGGCCGGTTGCGTCTAACGGAGGGTTAAGATGTCTGAGAACACCTACATCCACAAGCTCAGGGTCCTCGGGATCGCCAACAATCTCTCCGTTTTTCAGATGAATTTTGGCACATTTATCCAATCCAAAATCCATCCCAATCTCTCCTGCGTACTTCGCGACGATATTCATGGCAGTTTGAAGTTTGCCTTTACCAGAGGCATAGAGCCCTCAGGTCATCCATATAAAACACATGAGTGACATTATGACCGCGCTGGTTAGTGTCGCTACAGAGGTATCCAGAAGAATTTCGTAGTGCGAGAGATATAGGCAGAAGTGTGATGCAAAAAAGCAAAGGGCTCATGGTATCGCCCTGAAAGACGCCCCTCTGGAAGGTGACGTTGTTTGTTGTCACACGATAAATTCCAGATGAGATAGTAAATCTAGTTTGCCAAAGAGGAATTAATCTCTCTATGCATCTCACTATGTGTGGATGCACCTTTAAGCTTTCCAACAGACAGATGATAAGTCTATGAGAGGTTGAATCGAAAGCTTTCCGGTAGTCAATCCAGGCCATTGACAGGAGGCGTTGATGGGCTGCAGCGTCTTTGCAGACACACCTGTCAATTAGCAGATTCTCTCAACAGCCTGCAACACCTTTTTTTGAGCCACGTTGTTCGTACATCTCACGCCACACAGGTTCAATTCGCCGAACAATCCTGTTGTTTAGGACAGCTGTAAAGATCTTATACAGTGTGTTCAAACAAGTTATTGGCCTGTGATTCTCTGGTTTGGACAAGTTGCCTTTTTTCGGTAGGAGTATAGTGCGTCCTAACACCAGCCACTGCGGAATGGGGGTCTCTGACTTTAAAAATGAGGTGAACATGCGGGCCAAATGTTGGTGTGTAGAAGTTAACTTCTTCCACCAGAAGTTCTTGATACAATCTAGTCCAGCACCGGAAAAGTTCTACGTTCCTCTAAGTGTTTTTTTCACCTCTTCGGCAGTGATTGATGGACATTCCTTCTCAGATTTTATGAGGTTGTCGCCAAATTCCTTGAAGCGGACGATATTGTCAGTTTTTTTTCAACTTTAGTGTTTTCGGGATCTTGTATACCTCTCTCCAAAAAGTCTTTGAATTATTGGGCTTGGGTGGATTTTTGACAGAAACAGGGTGATCATTGAACAGGCGAGATGGGTCAACGAGAAACCGTTGACCACCATAAACTGAGCAATTGATGGTCCAGAGGTCGGATTCTTGCGAGATTTCTCCACGAAGGTAGGCATCCATTTCAGCCAGATCTTCGGGCTTAAGAGGAACTTGCATGTTAGTATTCCTGCTTGTCCTGAAATCGTGATCATTTCTCAGAAGGTGCCTGCTTTCTGCGGTTGGTCTGAAAGTCGCTTCCTCATCTTCGGCTGCAGCTTGATCAAGCAGCGGTTTGGGGAAGCGCTCCACGTACATATCCATTTTTCCAGAGGTAGGCACGTTGATTTCGCAACGATTGAATCGAAACGTGCTGAAGTTCTGGGTGTTTTTGGCACCATAGAGTATGCATCCGCGCCATAAAGCCTCGGTTTTGATTCCTGAGGAATTGAACCGAAGGGCCTATGACAAAGCCGCCGAATGCGTCCTCGGGTTGCGGATAGAGGGTCCCTGTACCAAGGGTTTCTGCTGAATATGGTTACAATAATTAATAAGCAGTCGCGGACAAATGTCCAGGGATGGTCCCGAAGGCATAACCCCTGAGTGGAGGCGTGACAACCGTGCCGAAAGCTGAATGGCACCTGGGTGAGGTGTCTCAAACGGTGACTCTGGGATACCGGGCGACCTCTCAGAGTATGCAGCCTTATCCTTGTATGCGGGGCTCTACAAGGACGGACGTAACCTTTTCTCTAGCTGCTCGTGGGAACAACAATGACAACACCAACAATGTTGTAGTAAGTGCGGTTCAAAACAATTGAACGCGCAGGGCTCCCGACAGTGGGTCGGACAACAATGCCGACTATCCTATAGTTGGGGGAGCCAATCAAGGCGAGGTCAATGCGATTGACCGGCAGAATCTCGTTACTTTTAAGTGGATGGATCGACTCAGGGAGGACCTGCTGGAGTGCTATGATACCAGTATGAACCCTGAACGAAAAGGTTACATGACACGACTGCATAATCTGTGGTACGAGAAACACCCAGAGCTCTCGCATTTTTCGCATCAACGTCTGCGAAACCGTGCCGAGGAACTCCGAAAAAGGGGTTATATAAGCGGAGCGCCTACTCAACCGCAGCCAGAAGAAGCCGGCAACAGAGAAAGAGGGGCGAGACTCAGACCAACAGCGAGCAGACATCCAATAGAGGAAGAGCGACGCTTCAGGACCCGGAGAAACATCAACATTCAGGTTTCTCTTAAGCCCAAAGATCTGGCTGAACTGGATGACGAGCTTCGTGGAGATTTTTCCGAAAAACCTGACCTCTGGACTATTAATTGTAGTGTGTATAATGCAGCGAGAGCTTTGGCAGATGCAAACCTTAAAGCAAAATCAACGGTTGATCATAAGACCAAAAGACGTACGCATCAACTAAGCACAAAGATAGGCTGGGCCAGACAGTACGCGTCCCGCATTCAGTGCGTGATTGACTACATAACATCTGGCAGGACTTTCACTGCCAAGGTTCGACGGTTCGCACGCGAGCTGCGGATCTGTCATCACACACTTAACAAGTCAGAGCTACTGACCATCAGGCAGCATATTGTTGACGAAATACGAGTACCATCTAACGCTAGGAGAAGTCTAGAGCGGAGGGAGAAGTGGGTCAGAGAAAATCAACAGTTTTTGTCTGACCCATCTCGACTCTTCCTAGACCCTCCAGTTACTGTCCACCACCCGCCCACACCAGAGGAGGTTAAGGCGTTTTGGAGAGAAGTCTACGAAGTCCAGCATCCACTGAAAGAACACTCGAAGAATATAAATAGCTTCAAGGAGCTGTGCAATGCCCTCATAACACCTGAGGAGGAATGCCCACCTATCACTGCCGGGGAGGTGAAAAACGTATTAAGAGGCATGAAGAACTATTCCGCTCCGGAATCAGATGGTATCAAGACCTTCTGGTCGAAGAAGTTGCCTTCAACCACCAGCATCTGGCCCGCATTTTCACCTCATATCTAAAGTCGGAAGAGCCTATTCCGGAGTGGTTGGTAGAAGGGCGCACAGTGCTCCTGCCGAAGATGGGCAGCTTAGCTGACCCTAAAAATTACAGGCCAATAACTTGTCTGAACACACTGTATAAGATCTTCACAGCTATCCTAAATGATAGGATAGTTTGGACCATTGGACCTGTGTGGCGAGAGATGTACGAACAACGTGGCTCAAAGAAAGGCGTAGAAGGATGTCGGGAGAACCTGCTCATCGACAGATGTATCTGTAAAGACGCAGCATTCTATCAGCGTTACCTATCGGTGGCCTGGATTGATTACCGGAAAGCGTTTGATTCAACCTCCCATAGACTTATCATCTGTCTGTTGGAAAGCTTAAAGGTTCATCCACACATGGTGATAAGGGTGGGTCGAAAATAACCAATTACAGAAATCGCAAACAATACCATGCCTAAAAGTAGTGCATTGGGACTACCATGAAGTGTACTGAATGTGGAATCGATCGATTTAAATCTAGGTAACGCGCGCGAGCAAAATAAGTTTAAAAAAATTATTTTATGCAGAGTTTTAAAGTTTTTTTTTATTTCAATTTTTTTTACAATTCTGGGGTTGCCTAGAGTCTTCTCAATTTTTGCCAGATTTTAAGATACTATTCTGCAAGAGATAATCATGTTTTAATACACCCTTATTTTTAACTTTTATTTTTCATTCCCATAAAAACATCAAAAAAATTTTTTTTGGCATTTGAGGACTTTCT